>JAJJBR010000807.1:0-26260 GCA_022817965.1 Solanum lycopersicoides
GGATACAAATATACGCATCTTGTATTTTATATACAATTTTCTCTAGTTTTAATACAAGGCAACAAAAACAAGTATAGTATTTTTGTTTTGTATAAAGTGATGATGAGGCGAGTGGAGAGTTGGCGAGCCGACAATCTGGGAGAGTGCAGTGAGTATCTCGGAAAACAAAATACAGTGTATATAGGTAATAGTAGTAGGTTACTGTTTCTCTCGCTTATACCAAGAACAATAAACAATTTTCTCACTTGTGTTTGTAAAAGTACATAGAGTAGGAGAGGAGAGATCCGAGATGGTGTCGAGCGAGACCTCCAGGAAGTATGCGATAATAACAACATTTTGTTCTATGGGGATACACAATTAAAAATATTTTTGTTTAACATAATTCATTTAAATTAATAGTTTTTTTTGATATATAATTCTCTTTTTAAGTTAAGCGGGAAGATGATGCACATTTACAGAATTGTCCACCCCAATTGGTAAAAAATTAGGGTTTTCCGAACAAAAGTCTAACAAGCCCAACAGTTGTTTACAGATTCGGGTTGCACCCGAACCATCAACAAAATAGATGGCCGATTAATATAATCAGGAGTACTCTTTGATACTACAAAATATAACCCTAGTTTTCTTTGCTCTCAAACCTCTTCAGTAAGCAGCCGTTCTAAATCTCCTCACACTAAAATGTAGCATCAACTTTATTCCTCTATTGCATTATGTCTTAAGCTGTTAAATCATGAGTATTAATTTGTTCAAACTGTCAAAAAAACTGTTTTTTTTATGTTAAATGAAATCTGTTTTAAGTTTTTTTTTTTTGGTATTATTGATGAAAAGCGGTTGAATTGTTGTGGTGGAATTGGTTTTTTGGGTTTAAAGTCTAGTTAGAGCAATTCAATTTGGTTAATTGAATGTTATTGGAGAATGCGAATATATTACATTTTTTTTGTGATTTAGGGTAGAAGTGAATGATTTATTGTAATGTTGAGTAATTATTTGTTAACGTCGAAGAAAAGCCAATAATGGTAGTATATGTTTTGAATTGTTCATAAAATTGGAAACATCTCAGAATAGTTAATGGTAATTCGAGAATATTATGAGTTGTATAGGGGGGTTTGTGAAAAGGTGAGTTGTGTTAGTGTACATTAAAAGGCAGGAAAATCTTCTTACTAATGAGAATTGCGATGGTGTAGATAGGCTGTGAGTTTTCTTGATGTGATAGCTAATTTGTGGGTCTGAAGCGACTAAGAGGTACAAGAAGCTGGAATCGTCGGGAAGTTATGGTAATATTATTAGCTCTTTCTTGGAACCTTACATTTCAGTAAAATGAGTATATGTTTTTGCTATTATTTTAAACTAATTTGTTTCAAGTGATTTAATTTTAACAACTTAAATTTTGGCAAAGCTTATTGGATTACTTAAGAATCCATAATACTTATGATATCATATCGGAGAAATAAGCTCGTTACACTGTAGGTCCCTATTAGTATGGGTATCTATTTCTTAGTTTTTAACTGTTGATCCATGGATCACATGAAAAATTGTGATATGATTATTCTACAAAAATTCTTGAGGTTAGAGAATTGATAACAATTATTTAGTTAGGTCAATAGGAGTTAAAATAGCTTTGTGAATTCTAACAGTTTTGAGCCTTGTAATAGTTATGATAGAGAAATATGACGAGATGAGTGTTGTGAATGGGCTCAATCTTAAAAAGTTATTAATCTCCGAGCTTTCTTATCCTTTTGAAGTTCTTGCTTAGATGTTTATGGTTTATGGTCTGTGTCATTAACACTGAAATAAATAGTCAACCAAATTTGTTTATTGTCCCAAATGTTTAGCTGCTGTTGTTAACTGTTAATCCGAGCTATCCTATTTTATGCCTAATAAATGTCTGAAGTCGACTGTTTATTGTGGGATTGTAGGTCAGTGCAGATTTCTTTTTAGTTTTGTAACCTTCATCTTTAAATTAATTGTTGATAACAGTATGACCATGGGGCTGGAACATCAAGTTCTTTAAATGGCCCTATTTCATTCTGTTTTCAGTTGCATAAATAGCTTTTGTTTTCTTTAGTCTTAATACATTATGTTCCTGAATTATCGCTTGTACCTTCTATGCTTAGGTACCCGTTATTGGTGCCAGTCTGCCGTAAGAGATAAGAAGATGGGAGTAGCCCAGCAACAGCAAGTACTTTCTGTGAGTTTTCTGTGGAAAGGTAGTGGCCTGGCTCTGTGGAATATTAATAGTTTTCTGGCTGCATTTGGATATGTTTGGTACTATAAAGAGTTTTCTGTAGTTTAGGTTACTCACCATATATATATAATATAATCATTATCTTGTTATGCAGTATGCAGTAAGAGGAGCATGTGGGAATTGGGGTTGCAAAGATTGTGGGCAAAGTTCAAAGCCGGTGGTTGCTTACCATTGAAGTAATATCTCTCAAAACTTGTAGATTATTTCCCTTTTTTGTTTGTGTGTCAGATAACTGACTGTTATTTTCCATTTCAATAGCACCGCGAGTGCTTGTTAGCTATGTTAGGTACTACAATTTCCTGATTAGACTGAAGTGCAGAGCAGACTGAGAGGTTAGAGCAATTTTGTCCCTTGCGGCGGTGCAAAGCTTATGATCTGACTAATTTTGACATGTTTTCCAGTTTTTGAGTATTTTATGTGTGAGATCAACAGTTTCTCAAAATTTGCGTACTAATTATGATGTTTCTGAATCATCTCAATTAGCCAATTAGTATAAAAAATGTGTTTTTTCAGCAATATTCACTGATGCATTTTGGGTTGCCATCATCTTCTTTATGCTTACTGAAAGCTGACATAAACCGGTAGTACTAAAACTGAAATTTTGCAAATCACGGAAGGGGAGTTTAACCTTATATTTTTAAATTGTAATGCATGCTACAACAGATTCTTCCCAAAAATATTCAGGTTCTCTCTTAAAATATTGGTCGAGATCGAGTTGATTTACGTTAAGACAAATATAAAGTTCATTCCTTCTTATTGGCAAAGCAGGATTTGATAGTCGTTTGACCTGAGGAAAAATGAAATATAGGGAACTCTCTTGATCTCAACAAAGTTGAGAACCAAAATGTTTCTACTATTTGCACGCTTTGCTAGTCTGGACATTGTTTCTTCGCAAATATCCAAGCATTCACCTATTGATTCTATTTGTAGTTTTGTTTATAATAAGATTTTATCATTCAGACGTCTTGGTTATGAAAGTAATCTTATTCCCGCTTGGTAGGGGCTAGATATCGACATTTACAGCCAAGGCAGGAAAGTATTAATCCTAAACAGCCTATGTTTGCGTATGTGCTCCATAACAAACTAATAAGTACGGTATATTTGCTATACAATATAATAAAGGAAAAACCAGATTGTATAATTCGTTTTCTGTCTTGAATATACATATACAAACGATCAATGTATAATTTGTATTTGTATATGCGAGATTAAAGAAAAGAAAGACATATGAGAAATTGGTCATGAGAAGATCGTAGTTGTAATAATTATAAGTGTATAGGGACGGAATTACATCATTTGTATTTTGTCTATATTACATTTTTTCCTTTGCTTTAATACAGTACAAAAAGCATGTATACATTCGTGCTTGTATAAAGTGAGAGGCGAGTGAGAGTGACGATGCGAAATCTAGAGAGTGAAGAGCGCGATCTCGGAGAGTGGGTAACGAAAATATATGCGTATATATAAATATTTGTTCTCGGTCGGCTTTATACAAAACACCAAATAGATTTTATAGCATTTTGTGTTTGTATAAAGCGAGTGCGCGACAAAGAGAATGGAATGGCGAGCGAGGATTTCACTTCCGAGAGATGCGAAAATAACAACAATTTGCGTTGGGGTCATATTAATCAAAATAATTATAGCATTCATTTAAATTAATAATTTGTTGTTTAATTACAATTTTCCTTGTTTAGTTGTAAGCGGAAGTAAGCAAAAACTTGCATAAATATACTATTAATAATAAAAATTTCATCATTTATTATGCATATATTTTTTTTAACTTCTACTGATTCACTTTACCTATTCATTATTATACCATATGTTAATACATATTACAAGAACATATCTCTTACTCATTATATATACTACTATAGTTTTTAACGATGGATTAATTACATTTCATCACACATTTTAATACATTATAATTAACCATGTTTCAAATTTTTACTAAATAATATATTTCAATAAAAGCATTATAAATTCTATATATATTGCTATACTATAATTCGCTTTTATACATATTGCATATTTAGAAAAACGTATTGTTATAAATTGATAATAAAATAAAAGTATCGGAACCTCAGTAATTTATATATAATATAACAATCTTATTGTAATTTTAGAATTGTTTCACCTTCCCCTTGTTAAAATTTGGGTTTTCCTACACAAAGCCAACGAAGGCCTCAAGTTGGTACAGATTCGGGTCAACCGAACATTCACAAATAGGGCCCGATTCATTATAACAGAGTACACTTCTTTTGACTACTGACAAAAATAAACCTATTTTTTCTTTGCCCTTCACCACTTTCAGAAGCAAGCCCGTTCAACAAATCCTCCATCAACACTAAGAAATGGTACACTTTTTTCCTCTATGACATTATGCTTAGCCTTGTTATAATTGAGTATTACATTGTTGCATCAAATACTGTCAAACAGCTGTTTTTAATTTGTTAAAAATGAATGGTTGGTTTGTTGCGTTTAAATCATTTTTTGTTTATTGATGAAACGGGTTGAATCGTTGTGTGGAATTGTATGCTTTGGGTTCATAGACTGTTCAGACGCGTACTTCATTTGGTTTATTGATGTGTATTGAAATGCTAAAGATTACATTTTTTTTGTGATTTGGGTAGAGTGAATTGATTTTATTGGTTGTTGGTAGTAATATTTGTTACGCGGAAAAGCAAATGGTAATATATGTCAATTGTTTCATTTTATGGAAACTCTCAGTAGAATGTATTGAAATAATGGTTTATGTTGTATGGTAGGTTGTGGAAAAGGTATACTCTAGTTTGTTAGTGTACATTCATTATTATATGGAAGTTATCTGTTTCCTAATGAGACGCGATGGTGTAGATAGCTGTGTAATTTTAATGTGAAATGCTATTTGTGCAGACTAAGAGGACCAAGAAGGCTGGAATTCGCGGGATATATGGTAAGTAATTTATAGTTCTTTTAGAACCTTCATTTGCAGTAATGAGTATATGTTTTGGTATCCCATTTAGACAAACTAAATTTGTTCAAGTTGTTTAGTTTCTCTACTGAATATGCTTGGTTGAAGTTCGATTTCATCTATTCCATTCCCTTATTGTTTTTTTTGCTACATATTGGCAAGTGGCTTATTTGAGTACTTATAATCCAATATTATCTTATATATCTTAGGAGATAGGAGTATAGACTTTGTGAAGTTCTGCATATGGGCATCAATTTAAAACTTGAAAAGTTATAAATCCCTAGCTTTGTATCCTTTTGTAGCTTCTGCTATTGATAATTTCTGGGTTAGGTACTTTGTGGTCATTAACACTGAAATAGGATGGTAAGATAGTCAGCATATATGTTTGTTCTTTAAGTTTGGCTGCTATTGCTACTGTTATTTTCAATGATTTCTGGTTTTTGCAATCTGAACAACTTATAATTTTGTTTGATAACAGTTATGCCCATTTGGGAGCTGGTAATCAAGTTTTTAAATGTCCCTTTTCGCTGTTGGCATTGCATAACAAGAAATATGCAAAGCTTTTGTTTTTATGTCCTAGAATTTATGGTTTCTTGATTCGCTTGCCTTGGGCTACGCTTTAGGTACCCCGTTAGTGTGGTGCCTAGTCTGCGTAAGCAGATTAAAAAAGAATGGAGGTTAGCCAGCACAGACAAGTCCGTTCTTGTGAAGTTTGTGGAAAGTATGTGCCTGGCCTTTGCTGGCAATATAATAGTTTTCTTGGTTTGTATTTGGATCTATTGTTTTGTACTATAAAGAGTTCTTAAGTTACAGGATTTCTCACCATATATATATTACTTGTTATGCAGTAATGCAGTGAAGAGGAAAGCAGTTTGGGATATTTGGGGTTTGCATATAGATTGGTGGCAGTTAAAAGTCAATAAGCCTGGTGGTGCTTACACATTGAAGTTAATTTACTCTCCTCAAACTTATAATTGTTGTCATCCTTTTTTCGTTTTTTTGTGTCTCAAATAATAATCTGCTATTTCCTTTTTAATAAAACACCTTCTTGCGAGTGAGCTGTTGAGCAGTTGAGTCACTAATCCGAAGCCCTAGAGGGACAGACTTGAGAGTTAGAGCAATGTCCCCTCCTGGCGGTGCAGCTTATGAATGAATGTTCTAACTATATTTGACATTGTTTTTCAAATTCATTTGAGTACCTTTTAATGTTGTTGTAAATCAAGCAAGTTTCTTCTCTCAATGTCGAGTAACTTAATGATTTTCTGAACATGCTTTATTTAGAACCCTTCAAGTATCAATGTGTTTTTGAATGCCATTTATGTTGCCTTACTATCTTTATGCTTACTGAAAGGTGTCGATGCTTGTTGAAATTTGACATAACCGGTTGCACTAAACATATTTTGCATATCACTGAAATTATGAAGTTTAGCTTAATTTTTAAAATCATAGTACTTTCTCCCAATTGATGTAATGCTTCCTTAGTCCCAATTATATATCCGTTTTCTTTTAAAAAATAGTCGATCTCAAATTATTTATTTTAGAAGTTGAAGAAAAAATTAACTTTTTCTTTTTTCATCTTTACCATTGGTATATTTTTCCTTAAGATACCAAGTCCTTGTTCATGGATTGTTGTTAATATAGTTTATCCAAGCTGTTTACTTGGATTCTTTACCAATATCTATTGATATGTTGACAGGGTGACCTTGGCAAGTGATATACTCATTATTGGAGATGACATAAAATAAAATACACTCATAATGGAGAGATATTATAAACTCGAATATAAATAAGGTTTAATGTAGTTTAAAGGTTCTTTCTAAATTCTAATTATAATTCTCAAAGGAACATGTAAAAACGATAGATATTTTGAGAACGAAAAAAAGTTAGCTTCCTCTTCCCCAATATATGAAAAGCACAGCCTAGTTATGGGAATGTTCCCTGCTACTGAACACTACTTTGGTTACTTGATTATCTACTAAAGGAGTAGGTAGAATTAGTAACGGAATCGAAATTTTCACCACAAAACAGATAAAAGAGAGGTTCAACATCTACTACATACACATAAAATATAATTTAACCATAATTAAATGGTTAAGCTCAGTTGAACCTCCTCAAGCCTACCTAGCTCCGTCCCTGGTGGAATAATACTTCCCACTATCGACTTAAAGTTCTGGATATGCTGATGAAACAAAAATTTATGGAGTCATTTGTTAATACAGCATATGTTTAGTTACTATTACTTTATACAACATAACACAGCACAGGTGATCTCCCTTTGAGATACAATATTAGAAACTTGGCCATCTTTATGGCAAAACAGAAAACAGGAAAACTATCTACACTTACTGGACAGCAACAACAGAAAGAAACGATGAACGCTACTTACATCTGCAGTTCTTTTTTTTTTTTTTGGGCTGCGCTCTTAGCTCCTATATGAGGGGCACTATATGTGCATATTAGTAAAGGCCTAATGGAAGGGACACGATATAAACTTGCTCCTCAATCAGCTCGTTACCTGTTGTGGTTCCAAGTTGGTCCTGGTTGTCTCGGTCTATGTGTCTAAAAACAAGACCGATGAGAGAGTGTAAAACCATAGTCTCTGCCAACTGAGGGGTTTAAACAACTGATAACGGTGAATGGCAACTGTCTCATTCTGATGGATCTGGTTTTGGACAGCTTTCACAGCTGCTACTCTTTGCTGCAGTGGCGGACTTGTTGGCAGAAGAAACAGCTCGTTTTGCTCTTTCGTCCACGTTTGGCACATTAATAGCTTTTCTCAGCAGCTTGCCTTGCTTCCTAAGAAAGGAAGAAAATTTAATGAGCACATAGAGGCTGAGGTAATTAACACTAGGTATTTATCTATATTTTCCTTTTCTAACAGTTGAAAATGCATTGCTGAAGCTTCAAAAAGGGATTGGAAGCTTCCACCAGAAGACACTCTCCAGAAACACAGCCGAAAGGAAATACACAACTGTCGAAACGAGAGAGCGATGGGAGGAGTCAAATTTTGGAAATATATTTGCAGCCCAGTTTCATAAAAAGGGGAAAAGAAGGGCCATTTTGTAAGAACTGTCACAACTAATTTAGAGAAGGTTTGTGGAAGTTCTATCAGTAGAAGTTCAAATTAAATTTCCACTTGTAACAACTAACATCGACGGAATCAGTACTTTTTCCAGCCACTTAAACATTTTCTTCAATGTCCCTACAACATCCTACTATGATCAGGGAAACAAGATCGTTACCTGGACTGCATGAAGCACTTTAGAATGGTCAATTGCAGAAGGAGATCCCGGAAGGCTGCCAAGACTACTTGAAACATTAAGAATCCCATTTTGCCAGTGACCAGACTGAGTTTCCCCATTTCTGAATGTGTAAATGCCAAACCCTTGCCTCTTCCCCTCATGCCACGCTCCTTCATAGCGATGTCCATTTCCAAAGTGGTATACTCCAAAACCATGCATCTTATCCGCAAAATACTCTCCAGCATATGTATCCCCATTTCTGTATGGTCATGCAAATGAACAGACTGGTGAGTAAAAACACATGCACTGATATTCTCCCAAGAAAGAGAACAGAGAAAGGAAAAGAAATTGAAGAGTAAGACAGATCACAAGAAAGAATGAACATGGCACAAAACAATTTGGCTTCCCTTCATTAACACGACTATCCATGTTTATAATTCCGAGGGCTGCCACAATGCCATTCAGTCATCTTTGTTTATGCTAACGTGGTTTAGCTAGTTGGCCACTTCCCTCTCCCCACCCCTAACTATCTTGAGTTATACTGAGTGCTACATAAACAAGAATCTAAACCTAACTAAGCTAGCAGCTATCCAATTGAGTGAGTGTGTGTGAATTCATTTGAATAATACATGAGAAAAGAGGGTGAGAAATGACAACAGAAGAAACCATGGAATTCCAGGCTCCTCATGCGCAGTCGGCAAAAGAATCCTGAAAGTAGACTCCTTGGACTGGAGCAGACAAAGAAGCTAAGCAAGAAAGATACCCTAACATAGAGGCATCACCTATTAGCAACAGAATACCTCCAAGTTGAACTAACCTCAACTTGAAGAGGCAGCTCAACAGGATACCTACAAGTTGAACTAACCTCAACATGAAGAGGCAGCTCAACAGGATACCTACAAGTTGAACTAACCTCAACATGAAGAGGCAGCTGGTGATTTCACAAAAGCCCATTCAGGCTACTGCAGTTATTGCCAGTTCTCGGTCCTCGAAGAATGTCTTTTATTGAGCATAAAAGTTTAGTAATAACTTTACATCTTAAACTTTACATGTTGCTTATCCTCACATTCATAATAATTAAATGCATCATGACCATAATGTATGTGGGAACTTGAATATCTTACTTAGTATTGTCACTATATACACTAGAGCACCGATAAGCAAGTACACTGAAGCTAAGACAAAGAAATACTTGATACAAAATTATGTTTCCTATTGTGCAGGTCAAAAATATGGAACTATTCCAATAAAACTTGAACCAATTGAGCCATCTATGTAGCTCTTGGAATGTGCATGAATTCTAGATGCTACAAGAAAAAAAGAGATCTCTAATCTGACATGATTGAGGACAAGGCAAAAGTAGCCCAAGCACATATAACCAGAACTTTGAGAAAAACAAGTGAAAATGCTAAGCCTTAGCCATTGAGAACTCACATGAACACAAAGCTCTACTTGAAGAATAACAACAAACCCAGTGTAATGCCACAAGTGGGATCTGGGGAGGGTAGAGTGTACGCATACCATACCCCTGCCTTGTACAAAATAGAGAGGTTGTTTCGGATAGACCCTCGATTTAAAAGAAAAGCATTTCCAAACAGTAAGGAAATGCAGAAATGAGAGCAGTAGCAACAATGAAATAATGTGAAATGAAGAGCAGTACACAACATACATAGGAAAGAATAGTAGTGACAATAAAATAATGCGATAATCGAAACGCGCGCGCACACAAACATACTTGAAGAAAACACCAAGTTAATAACTACAGAAACAGTTGCAAATGCCCTCAAGTGATTACCTGAAATGATAATGACCCAATCCATGTTTGACACCCCACTTAAACTCCCCTGTATAACTGCTTCCATCTTCACAAGTATGAACCCCATATCCATGACACTGCCCATTACACCATTCCCCAGCATACAGATCCCCAGTATAAGACCTATACATCCCAACTCCATGTCTCAATCCCTGCCTGTATTGCCCCCTATACCTGCTCCCTTTCGACCACGTTTCCACCCCGTATCCATCATATTTTCCATCTATCCAATCACCTTCATACCTCCCATTCAAACGATAGTAATAAACCCCACTTCCTGAGCATTTCCCTTTATGAAATTCACCCTCATACACATCACCATTGCTGTAAACTTGCACCCAACAACCTGAAACTGGTTTCCTTTCTTGTTTAGGCTTTGAACCAATTGACCAAACAACTGAAGGTCTAGACTTTGAGGCAGTAGGTGATGAATGAAGATTGATAGATAAAGTTCTAGCAAGAAATATGCGGATAGAAGGAACACAAGGGAGAGCAACACAAAGTGAAACCACAAGAAAAGCAATTACAGCAACAATAAACAGAAAGTAAATAAAAGAACCCCAGTAATGAGTGGAAGTCAACAAGTAAAGAGAAGGCAAAGACAGCAATATAAAAAGCTTCAAATGAACTCTAATCCAAGAAGCATGACAAGAGTGATGAAGGAGCCTTAGAGTAATTCTTTTTGTAGCTAACAACACAGGGATAGAACAAGGACATAGAAAAGACTGATTTGCTGAAGAGCTAGACTTCAACACAGTAGCTTTGAAATGATTGTGTTGTACTTGTTGGTTAACAGATGAAGATGGGGTTGGGGAGTGATAAAGATTAGAACTTTGAGACATTATTGGCCTTTTATGAGGTGTTGACAAAAGGGTTTTTCCTGGTGATTGATTCTGGCAAATTGGTTCATCCCTAAAGTGAATCTGATTGGTTGAAGAATCTGGTGATGGGATCTTGATTTGGAGATTAATCTTGCAAAAATTCTCAGATGGGGTTGACTGATTTGGGATAAAGATTGGATTTTGATATTGTTTTTGATTGGAAGAGATGAAATTGGATGAAAGGTCACTGTGTTCTTGACCTATCTGAACTTCAATATTCTTCTGATGCATTTAACATAAGCTAAAAATGGAAACTTTTTGTTTTTTCAACTCAAAAAGTTCAAAAAAAATTTCAATTCTTATATAGATTTGTGATCTATTTCTTCTGTGGGTATTTGTGCTTTTACAAGTTTTCTGGTTTTGATAATGGCGGTCTAAGATTATTGTATTTGGTCTTTTTTTTTTTTTTTTTTGTTCCAAGAAGACAAGACCCAAAGTGGGGTTAAAGCAGAAGAAAGAAAAATTTAAAGGATGGATAATGGGATTTATTATTATTTTTTTATTGGTTTTTATTTATATTATTATTATATATATAAATATATACCCATAATATTGATTACTTTTACTACTTTGCCATTAGGCTTTGGTTATCACCTAAACTCAAAATATTTCTACTTTGCACCAAAATGTTTGGGAAAATGTTAACTTAGATACCTAAATGATTGAAGAAATGTAAACAAGTCCCTAATGTTATACTATCTAATGTCGAGAATTTCTTAAGCTAATGGTTAATAGAGTGAGGGAATTTTTTAGAGATTTAAGGTTCGAATCGCAGTATATATGAGAGAAGTTAAGTGATTTTTTCGATCTGTATAGGTTTTATATAGGTTTTAGTGGATAAAGTTATTCGATATTTATGTTGGTATGAAGTGATGTGAATGTAATGAAATAATTGAGGTGCGCGCAAGTTGACTCGAATATTATCAGTTAAAAATGATAGTTGATGTTGGCTACTTCCTAGTGTAATTACTTGATTGTTATACTGTGAAAGAGTGTAACTATGTTATTATTATCTTGATTAAGAATTTTGATATCTTATAAGAAAAATGTTAATAGAAAGATATGAAGTGTATGATTATTTGAAAAATGGTATTTTTGATAGCTACTCCAATTTTTTCTATAGTGACTACTAGATGATAGAAAATTTTAGTATTAGTCATTTTTCGTTTTTGATGTTTTTATTTATTTTAAGAGCTCGATTAATTTAGATTTGCGTTGAAAATCAACTCTTAAAGTAAAGTTCACGTAAGAAAGTTCTACTTTAAAAAAAAGTGTGTTTCTTACCAAATGTAACTTTATTTTCGAAACTCGAAATCTCTTATTAATGGGTACTTACCGGCCTATTTTCGGCGATATCCATGGGTAGAACAAGGATGTTGCAAGGGTGTCGGTCTTTCAAATCTCTTTTATTGTATATGATGATAGTAGATATTAAAATTCTTTGACTCATACCTATATTTATTGCTACGTTATATATATAAAAAAAATCGTGAAAATTATAACTCTACTAATAATAGATAGTAGATATTATAGCTCTTTGACTCATACCTATATTTATTATCACGTTATATATTTTAAAAAAATCATAAAAATTATAACTCTACTAATAATAAATATATTTATTTTTCATTTATTCTTATAGGATATAGTAGATAGAATATGTAGCAATTGTCAAAAGTACGAAACATCATATTCTTATAATTAATAATTAAGGAGTTTTTGTTTGAAAAGCCATAGATAATCAAAGATGGAGACGCATTATATTAATAATTAATAGGATATGTAAAAGACGTATAAGAAAATGAAAACGTTAATCATTAACAGATTCTTTTTATCAATTGCACTAAGTCAACATATATTCTTTATAGTCACAAATATTTTCGAATCCTTAATTTCTCTTTGTTGAGGCTTATACACAATATAAGTGCATCAAAACAAATAACTGAAAATATTTTTAAATTAATTGTAAATTATTAGTTTCATTTTCAAATTATTGACAAGCTTAAAAATACTCATTTATTTAATTAACTGAACATAAATATACCCTGATTCTACGATATTAATGAAATACACTCTGATTTTCTTAAAGTTTAGGGGTGTTTCCAACACTTCTCTCGACTTTTTATTAAGAGTTACATGTCATACAAGAGTTCACTACAACAAAAATAACTTTTAGCGATAATAAATATTGACATTAACAAAGAGTGCTAAAGTTTTTATCGACATTAATTAAGTGTCATTAGAACCAATGCCGCTAAAGGCTTTAGGGACATATACAAAGAGTGCTAATTGCAGCTAAAAAAATATATTAGTGACATTTAAGAATTAATTGTTGCTAGTGATCATTTTTGATGTAGTGGTTTGAGACCACATGATATGTGATGTGGCAGATCGGGATGTTTTTTTAAATTTAGTTAATCAAGTAGAGAGGTATTTTTAAAACCGTCAATAATTCAGGGACGAAATTAATAAGTGTTTTCAACTCTTCCCTAAAAAAAAGTACAAATAGTGTAATAATTCACGTGATAAAATAGTCATTTTTTGAAAGAAAAATGATAAGATCATTTGGTTGACGCTGTAATCATTTAAAATTTATTAAATATAAATTTATAAAATGATTCGGATTATATTAAATTCATAAATATATTAATCCAAATAAATATTATGGATTGATATACTTGATTTAAATATTTAAGTCCAACAAATATGGACTTAATTAAAATCCAAATTAATTAATTTGGGCTACAATTTGTTGAGCCCAATTCCACCTCATTCTAGAGGCCCATCTTGGCGCCACATGTGCAAATGATGTGGCATGCCAAGTCAAATAAGAAACCAATAGAATCATGACATATGTCAAAGATGACAAGCCCGCTCCATAAAGCCATATGCCATGTCACTTAAATCTGATTGGCCGAACGGAATCCTATTCCAATCGCAACTCCTCTATTCTAAAACTATAAATAGGGGTCCTCATAATTCAGAAAAAAAAAAAATCAAAAACAAGAAGCTAGAGAAAATCCGTGGTACAAACGCCATTTAATTCTCTATAAAGCTACAAGTTTAAGAATTCAAGCATTCAAGTTCAAGAACGATCAAGATCAAGACCATCGGATTCAAGAACAAGCTCGAAGCCCTTGAATTCAAATAAAAGTCAGGATCAAGATAAAGTTCAAGTTCAAGTTCGTTAGAGATTCAAGAACAAGCTTTAAAGTCCTTGAATTTATATATTGAAAAGGCGAATTCAGAGGAATTATAGAGATTGTAACACTCGCACTTGAAATAATAAAACGATTGTTGCTATAATTTTCCGTTCTTGATTATTGTTTTCTCGACGCGAATTTTATTGTCTACAAATTCTGGCACGCCCAGTGGGACAATCTCTACCTCTCATCTCAACTTTTCAAGCATCAAAGAATATCGAGATGACTTCCATGAACAACAACTCTCGATCAACTGCCTCTAAGGCTACTAACTCCAAGTTCTCTACCGAAGTTGAAGGCATCCTTGGTGTTACCTTTGGAAGCTTCGGAGTTGTTACGAGAAGCAAGGCTGCTACACTAGGACAACAAACACTCCAAGTGTCATCTGCATCAACTCCTGTTTTTGGGTCTTCGACTCCAAAAGGAGCAAGTTTCTCCACAAATGCTCTAGAAGGAGGAAGCAGTGTTGCTCAAAAGATCAAGAAAACATTGGCTCTCCTTGAGCAATCTGGTTCCACGAGCTCTATCGCAAGGGAGAACTGTGATTCAACTTATGAATCATCTCCACGTACATCGCGTAACGTGAGTCCGTTGAAGATTAACTTACGTGACAATCCGTGCTACTCTCCTGCATCTCCAATGGTCATGCAAACGATGGTGACTGCTGCTTCCTCTCCTGAGGAACAACTCGCAAATCTGACGAAGTTGGTTGAAGGATTGACAAAGCATGTACAAAACCAAGAGTCTCGAATTGATAAGTTGATGGATAGAATGGAAGGACTTTTAGATGGAGATGCTAGTCATGCGCCTGGAAAGGGTATCGAAGTTCAAGAAATCGAAGATCCTGCCAAGAAAGTCCCGTTTGTTAAAGAGATGCCAGTTTCTTCTGAAGGAATGATCCCACTCGATCGCTTGAAGGAGTTTATTGAAGGCACTATCAAGGATAAGTATGAAGTCTCCACCAAATCTTCTCATATGTATGCTAAGCCATACACTGCTAGGATTGATAACTTTAAAATGCCTGCTGGTTATCAACCTCCCAAATTTCAACAATTTGAGGGAAAAGGAAATCCGAAACAACATGTCGCGCACTTCGTGGAGACATGTAATAATGCTGGAACCTATGGAGACCATCTTGTCAAACAGTTTGTTCGCTCTCTAAAAGGAAATGCCTTTGATTGGTACACGGATCTCGAACCTAACTCTATTGACAGTTGGGAGCAATTAGAGCACGAGTTTCTCAATCGCTTCTATAGCACAAGGCGTACAGTGAGCATGGTAGAACTCACGAATACTCGCCAAAGGAAGGATGAACCGGTTATAGATTTCATAAATCGATGGAGGAACGCTAGCCTAAATTGCAAGGATAGGCTTAGTGAAGCTTCTGCAATCGAAATGTGTATTCAAGGAATGCACTGGGAGCTTCTTTACATCTTGCAAGGAATAAAACCAAAATCCTTTGAGGATTTAGCTACTCGCGCTCATGATATGGAGTTGAGCATGTCATCTGCCGGAAAAGATATGACTATTGTCCATGATCCTCGCAAAGGAAGGGACAAGCAGGAACCCAAAAGATGGAGCAAGTTTCTGCCCAGAAATGACAACAAAGAATCCATGAGTGTAAATGTGTCGCCCGCAAAGTTCACTACGAATGAGGGCGTAAAACAAAATGTGCGAACGACTTTCCAAGCACGTTCAAATCAAAAGTCGACGCTGAGGGAGATGCAAGAAAAAAAGTATCCCTTCTTGGATTCTGACGTTTCTGAAATTTTTGATGAATTGCTTGAGTTAAAGCTCATTGACTTGCCAGAGATGAAGCGACCCGATGAAGCTGGAAAAACTGATGACCCAAATTATTGCAAGTATCACAGACTTGTGAGTCATCCTCTTGAAAAATGTTTTGTCTTTAAGGATAGAGTGATGCGATTGGTTAACGAAAATAAAATTATCCTTGATGATGAGAAGGCTAGTTCTAACCAGATCTCTATCACGTTTGGGTCACTTGATCCGGTCCAAATATATATCTCTGAAAAGCATGAAGAAGAGCCAGTAGACCAGGACGTTGACATAGATGGTGATGAGGGTTGGATTCTTGTAACTAGGCGAAGACGTAACAAGTCAAGCTTACAAAAAAAATTATCCGAGAAACCGGTTAGAGAAAAAATGGTGAAGAAATCAGAGAAGCAAAAATCAATCAAGCACCCCAAAAGGGCAAAGGCTGAAGTGCATCACAACCAAAAACCTCGACGTCTTGTGACTCTAGAGGAATTTTTGCCAAGCTCGTTCGACACAAAGTCTACTCAAGGCAATGTCGAGGCATCATGTTTCAATGCGGATAAAGAAGAAACAATGAAGGTGCCTCCTACTGTAAAAGAAGGAACAACGAGTGAATCCTCATCAAAAGTGTCTCCTAGGGAAGAAGAAAAAGATAGAAGGGAAATCTCAGAAATGATGTCTCTTTCATCTTCTGAAAAATCTAGTGAACTTTCTTCCCAAGAAGCACATGTCTGTGATACTAAAATCACATTTACAGATAACGATCTTCTATTTGGTGAAACACTACACAATCGTCCTTTGTATATGGTGGGTCATGTGCTAGAGAAGAAGATAAATAGAATCTTAATAGATGAAGGATCTGGAGTCAACATTTTGCCTATCCACACATTGAAGGAACTTGGCATCACGACTGGGGAACTTAGTGAAAGTCGTCTGTTGATACAAGGATTTAATCAAGGCGGGCAGAGGTCCATAGGCTCTATTAAATTAGAGATCCACATGGAAGATTTGCGATCAAGCGCATGGATGCATGTGATCGACGCAAAGACATCATACAATATATTACTTGGCAGGCCTTGGGTACATGAGAATAGAATTGTCTCATCTTCGTACTATCAATGTTTGAAATATCTTGAAGGTGGAATTGAAAGAAAGATAGTTGCAGATGATAATCCTTTCACCGAAGTTGAGACACACTTTGCGGATGCGAAATTCTATTTGAGAAATTATGTTGTTAAAGGGGTCAAATCCAATGACGTCAAATCAATCAAGATTGATAAGATCATAAGCAAAAGAATTAATGCGGCTATCGAAAAGGTGAAAATTGACACTAAAGACTCTTGTCCCATTCTTAATGAAGGGAAGATCCTGTCTTCAAAGAAGAAGCTGACTTCTAGGCTTTGCTATGTTCCAAAAGTGAAGAAAGAACAAGATCAACCATCTAGCCTTAAAGAAAATGCATTGAGAGGGCTAACTCTTCCTATCAGACGGATTGATGCAATAAACTTGTCTTTAAAGTTGCCAGAAAAGTCAGTCGCTCAAGATCAAGTGCGAGATATGACTCTCCCTACAAAACGCACAAAAGAAGGTTTTGATCCCAATGCTTACAAGTTATTTGTGAAGGCAGGATACAACCCTAGTGAGCCATCAGCGCTAGGGAAACTCACATCAGAAGATACAACTAGGAAAGCGCGTGAAGGCCTAGGTTATAGCCAACCGCCGCCAATTCGCATTTCCATAAGAAGGGCCAGCAATAATCATATAACTTTTGAAGATGACGTCACTGCTCCCAACAAAAGGCCTTCAGTCTTTGATCGACTTGGTAAAGCGACTGCAAGAATTTCTGTGTTTGAGAGGTTAGGTCCTTTGAAGAAGAATAACAAGAACCTGAGAAGTTATTTAAAAGTTACAACGCCTACTTCACATTTGATTCGAAAGGATTTCAGAAGTTTGATTCCTTCTAGGATGAGGCGACGAGTGGAACTTGTGGTTTCCTGTAAAGAGGAACTCAAGGCAAAGGTTCATACTGTGGTTTACACCAAAGAGCGCGAGGAAGATGAAGAAAGTGTAGGTTCCTCAAATCATGTAACAATCCAAAATGAGTACGATTCTTTGCCTCAAAAGAAGATTGAGGAAGAGGTAGAAGATATTGTCTCGTGTTGTCATATATCTGTCAATGACAATGATCCTGTGGAAGAGGAAGATGCTAAAGATGCCCCACCAGAACTTGAAGAAGGAGTAAAGATCACAATAGACCCTTTGAAGGAAGTTAACCTTGGCACTGATGAAGACCCAAAGCCAACTTACTTAAGTGCGTTTCTAGAAATTGATGAAGAAGTCGCTTACATGAATATACTCAAAGAATATAGAGATGTCTTTGCTTGGAGTTATAAAGAAATGCCTGGATTGAATCCTAGAGTAGCGGTCCATCAATTGGCAGTCAAAAATGGTTCTCGTCCTGTTAAACAAGCTCAAAGACGTTTTAGACCAGACTTGATTCCGTTGATAGAAAATGAAGTTAACAAACTTATTGAGGCAGGCTTTATTCGTGAGGTCAAATATCCTACATGGATTTCAAGTATTGTTCCTGTGAGGAAGAAGAATGGTCAAATTCGAGTTTGCGTTGACTTTAGAGATCTCAATAATGCATGCCCTAAAGATGAGTTTCCTCTTCCCATTCCAGAGTTGATGATTGATGCCACCACTGGTTATGAGGCAATGTCGTTCATGGATGGTTCTTCTGGATATAATCAAATCCGCATGTCACCAAAAGATGAAGAACTCACTGCATTTCGCACGCCAAAAGGTATTTATTGCTACAAAGTGATGCCATTTGGTTTAAAGAATGCTGGTGCCACATATCAAAGGGCTATGCAAAATATCTTTGATGACTTGCTCCATAAAAATGTTGAATGTTATGTTGATGATTTGGTAGTAAAGTCGAGGAAGAGGGGTGATCATTTGAAAGACTTAAGGATGGTGTTTGAGTTACTCCGAAGATATCAACTAAGGATGAATCCATTGAAATGTGCCTTCGGAGTTACTTCCGGCAAGTTCCTTGGCTTTATTGTGAGACATCGAGGAATTGAAATTGATCAAGCCAAAGTCGATGCAATATCAAAGATGCCTGAACCTCGAGATATTCATGAGTTAAAAAGTCTCCAAGGAAAGTTAGCCTACTTGAGAAGGTTCATCTCAAATCTAGCGGGGAGATGTCAACCATTCAGTCATCTCATGAAAAAAGGTGCTCCTTTTAATTGGGACCAAACATGTAGCGATGCCTTTAAAAGTATCAAATCGTATCTAGCGAAACCTCCGGTTTTGGCAGCCCCTATACCTGGAAAACCATTGATACTCTACATTGCAGCACAAGAAAGGTCTGTAGGAGCCCTGTTAGCTCAAGAGAATAGTGAAGGCAAAGAAAATGCTCTTTATTACTTAAGTAGAACGATGACGCCAAATGAGCTAAATTATTCGCCAATTGAAAAGTTATGCTTGGCACTGGTCTTCTCAATTCAAAAGATGAAGCATTATTTCCAAGCTCATGTTGTCCGCCTTATTTCTAAAGCAAATCCCATCAAGTTTGTTATGTCAAAACCTGTCCTTAGTGACCGACTAGCAAGATGGTACCTCCAATTCCAACAATTTGAGATTGTGTACATTCCTCAAAAATCCGTGAAGGGACAAGCACTAGCGGATTTCTTAGCAGATCATCCTATACCAAATGATTGGGAGTTAACTGATGAGTTTCCTGATGAAGACGCGATGTTAATTGAAGTTCAACCTCCTTGGAAAATGTACTTTGACGGGGCTGCACATCGCGGCGGAGCTGGTGCTGGCGTGGTGTTCATCACTTCACAAGAAGAGATTCTACCATTCTCTTTTACTCTGAAACAATGTTGCTCCAATAATGTCGCTGAATACCAAGCACTGATACTTGGACTTGAAATGGCCGTTGACATGAAACAATTACATTTACAGGTCTTTGGTGACTCTCAATTGGTGATTAATCAACTCTTGGGAAGTTATGAGGTAAAAAAGCCTGAATTGCGCCCTTATCATGATTATGCTCAAAAGTTGATAGGATGGCTTGGAGATGTAACCCTTCAACATGTGCGTAGAACAGAGAATAAGAAAGCTGATGCATTGGCTACTCTAGCTTCAACGCTAACCCTTCCTGATCAAACGCAAGTAACTGTCTGTCAAAAATGGATAGTACCACCGTCAAATGAGGAAGAATATATTGAAAATGAGCTTGATCATATCGTCGCCATTGTTGAAGCCGCGAAGGAAGATTGGAGACAACCCATCATTGACTACCTGTGTTATGGGATACTTCCAGAAAATCCAAGAAGAAGAACTGACATACGTCGTCGTGCACCTCGTTTCCTTTACTACAAGGACACATTGTATAGGCGATCATTTGAGGGCGTGTTATTACGATGTTTGGGAGAGGAAGAAGCGATTCAAGCTCTGCAAGAAGCACACTCAGGAGTATGTGGATCACATCAATCTGGACCAAAACTTCACTTTCACATAAAGAGGATGGGGTATTACTGGCCAACCATGGTGAAAGATTGCTTATATTACGCCAGGAGGTGCGATGCTTGTCAATTTCATGCGAATTTCATTCATCAGCCACCCGAAGTATTGCACCCAACCATCGCATCTTGGCCATTTGACGCTTGGGGACTGGATGTTGTAGGACCATTACCAAAGTCTTCTGGTGGACACTTGTACATCTTGGCTGCAACTGATTACTTTTCAAAATGGGCTGAAGCTGTCGCTCTTAAAGAGGTGAAGAAAAGAATGTTGCAAATTTTATCCGAGTAAATATTATCTATCGCTTTGGCATCCCTCGCTATATATAACAGACAATGGCAAACCATTTGATAACAAGTTAATGAACAAGATTTGTGATCTTTTTGACTTTAAGCAACGTAAATCTTCTATGTACCATGCTGCCGCTAATGGTCTTGCTGAAGCATTCAATAAGACTCTATGCAACCTGCTCAAGAAAGTTGTCTCCAAATCCAAACGGGATTGGCATGAAAGAATGGAAGAAGCTTTGTGGGCATATAGGACAACATATCGCACACCAACTCAAGCAACACCATATTCACTTGCTTTTGGAGTTGAAGCTGTCCTGCCGCTCGAGCGTCAAATACCCTCGTTAAGACTTGCTATTCAAGAAGGGCTCACTGAGGAAGAAAATGCTCGATTGCGTCTTGCTGAGTTAGAAGCACTTGATGAAAAGAGGCTAGAGGCCCAACAAAACCTTGAATGTTATCAAGCTCGTCTATCTCGTGCTTTTAATAAGAAGGTTCGCCTGAGGTGCTTTCAAGTTGGAGACCAAGTTCTCGCGGTAAGAAGACCCATCATTACTTCACACAAGTCTGGGGGCAAATTTACCTCAAAGTGGGATGGACCATATGTTGTACAAGAAGCATATTCAAATGGTGCTTACAAGCTTGTTGATGCTAATGGCTTAAGGATCGGTCCTATTAATGCCAAATTCCTAAAGAGGTACTATCCTTGAAGTAAGATAATGCTCCTTAAGGTACGAGCCTAAACTGCATGCCACTCCTGGCCCGCAAGAGTATAAACTGTGTACGGCACAACCAAAAAAAAAAAAATTTACTCAAATCCCCAGAACTACGTTGTGACTTGATCCTCTTCATTGAGGTACGTAGGCGCTTAGAACCATATTCTAAGTTCAGTTGCATGAGTGTCAAAAAAAAAAATATTTCCACTTTGATCTATTGCATGAAAGTCAAAGCGATATATATTTTATTTTATCTTTTGTCTCATCAAACTTTATACTTGCACGAAGTATTGATGGGTCAATGGAGGGGGCAAACCTTTATAAAATATGAGTCTCTTATTAGTACAGTTGAAGTCTTTAAATTAGATCAAGTATACAAATTGAAGTCTTTATATTCTTCGAGTTTATTATTTGAAGTATCCAAATCCTCCAAGTATACAAGTTGTTGTATTCAAATATTCTATGTATAAATGTAAGACTTCAAGTATGTAAGTAGAAGTGTTCAAAGTCTACAAATGCGCATGTAATTGAATTTCATGCCTTAATATGGGCGAGGTTTGTCCCTTTGTACCTTAAGCTAGCTTTGTTGCGATTTTATCCTTCAACGAATCTTTAAATTTCTATGCTTTAAGGTGGACAAACTTGTCCCTTTGCATCTTAAGCTAGAGTTTCCACGAGTGTATACTCAAAGGATCTTTAAATTTTCATGTCTTAAGGTGGACAAGATTTGTCCCTTTGCACCTTAAGTTGGCCTTTTGACTGGTGTATATTTAAAAGGATCTTTAAATTTCCATGCCTTAAGGTGGACAATATTTGTCCCTTTATACCTTAAGCTAGCTTTGTTGCGATTTTATCCTTCAACGAATCTTTAAATTTCTATGCTTTAAGGTGGACAAACTTGTCCCTTTGCATCTTAAGCTAGAGTTTCCACGAGTGTATACTTAAAGGATCTTTAAATTTTCATGTCTTAAGGTGGACAAGATTTGTCCCTTTGCACCTTAAGTTGGCCTTTTGACTGGTGTATATTTAAAAGGATCTTTAAATTTCCATGCCTTAAGGTGGACAATATTTGTCCCTTTGCACCTTAAGCTAGCTTTGTTGCGATTTTATCCTTCAACGAATCTTTAAATTTCTATGCCTTAAGGTGGACAAACTTGTCCCTTTGCACCTTAAGCTAGAGTTTCCACAGATTTATTTTTAAAGTATCTTTAAATCTTCATGGCTTTAGGTAGACAATATTTGTCCCTTTGCACCTTAAACTGGTATTTTCACGGGTTTATCCTGCCTTATGTTGGTTAAGTATTGAAGACCTTGTAACACCTTGAGTTTATTTTCAAGGCGGGAGTGTTACACGGTATTCTAGTTAGCTTCATGGTCAAGCATTCGGGACCTTGTAACACCTTGAGTTTATTTTCAAGGCGGGAGCGTTACATGCTATCCTATTAAAGCTTCAAGTTGGTCAAGCATTCGGGACCTTGTAACACCTAGAGTTTATTTTTAAGGCGGGAGCGTTACACGGTATCCTATTAAAGCTTCAAGTTGGTTAAGCATTCGGGACCTTGTAACACCTTGAGTTTATTTTCAAGGCGGGAGCGTTACACGGTATTATAGTAAAGCTTCAAGTTGGTAAAACATTCGGGACCTTGTAACACCTTGAATTTATTTTCAAGGCGGAAGCGTTACGCGGTATTCTAGTAAAGCTTCAAGTTGGTAAAACATTCGGGACCTTGTAACACCTTGAATTTATTTTCAAGGCGGAAGCGTTACGCGGTATTCTAGTAAAGCTTCAAGTTGGTTAAGCATTCCGTACCTTGTAACACCTTGAGTTTATTTTCAAGGCGGGAGTGTTACACGGTATTTTAGTAAAACTTCAAGTTGATTAAGCATTCGGGATCTTGTAACATCTTGAGTTTATTTTCAAGGCGGGAGTGTTACACGGTATTCTAGTAAAAGTTCAAGTTGGTTAAGCATTTGGGACCTTGTAACACCTTGAGTTTATTTTCAAGGCGGGAGCGTTACACGGTATTCTAGTAAAGCTTCAAGTTGGTTAAGCATTCCGGACCTTGTAACACCTTGAGTTTATTTTCAAGGCGGGAGCGTTACACGGTATTTTAGTAAAACTTCAAGTTGGTTAAGCATTCGGGATCTTGTAACACCTTGAGTTTATTTTCAAGGCGGGAGTGTTACACGGTGTTCTAGTAAAACTTCAAGTTGGTTAACCATTCGGGACCTTGTAACACCTTGAGTTTATTTTCAAGGCGGGAGCGTTACACGGTATTTTAGTAAAGTTTCATGGTTAAAAACTAGGGACCTTGTAACACCTTGAGTTTATTTTCAAGGTGGGAGCGTTACACGGTATTCTAGTAAAGTTTTAAGTTGGTTAAGCATTCGGGGCCATGAAACACCTTGAGAGTATTTCTTTTAGGCGGGGACGTTAAACATATTTTTATGTGATAAATCTTGCCATTATGTAGCCTCCGTAAATATAAATTGTTTTTGTTGATCTACAAAAAAAAAAGAAAAAGAAAAAAAAAAAAAGGAGGAAATTACAAGTGAAGGAGAGATTGTTACCCGTCAAGATGTTTGAGACCCGGAAGGTATTAAATCTTGAATCTTGGATATGTTATAGACCTTTATGTCTAGATTCGGAATCATCAAGCAGATTGTGATTTCGTCGTTCCTACGTCAAGACAACGAGATTTTTAGTAAGTCACACAAATCTGAAATTTTTTAGCATGGCAGAATCTAGAGCTAACTTCGAAAAATCATCTAGAAAGATTCTGAAGGTATTAAATTCTGAGTTTTGGATATGTTTGAGATCAAGAAGTCTAGTTTCTAAAAATTCAAACGGTTCATGATTTAGAATTTTCTACAATTAGATATGAATTTTCTACGACAGACATGTCAAGCTGTAAAAGAGTGACGAAAATTAAAAAAAAAAAAGAGGAAGATTACCTTGAATATGGCCTTTTGTCATAGGCTCACAATCTGAAATTGAAGATAAAATTGTGGAGACAATGTATCTATTTATAGATGTCATGTGGTGGGAATAAAATTCTTCTCCTAATTCAATTACAATTCCTTTTGGCTTGGGCAATAAAACATATATATGAATATGAAATTGAGTAGGATTACAATTCCTAGTTCAATTACAATTCCTTTTTTTACTAAGGCAATAAAAACATATATATGAATATGAAATTGAGTAGGATTACAATTCCTAATTCAATTATAGTTCATTTTTTTTAACTAAGGTGAATTTAGTAACCGGTTAATGCTTCAAGCCTAGTCTTTAAAAGATAGATTATCTCGACAAGACTTGAAGCAGGGGGCATTTGTAATCATTTAAAATTTATTAAATATAAATTTATAAAATGATTCGGATTATATTAAATTCATAAATATATTAATCCAAATAAATATTATGGATTGATATACTTGATTTAAATATTTAAGTCCAACAAATATGGACTTAATTAAAATCCAAATTAATTAATTTGGGCTACAATTTGTTGAGCCCAATTCCACCTCATTCTAGAGGCCCATCTTGGCGCCACATGTGCAAATGATGTGGCATGCCAAGTCAAATAAGAAACCAATAGAATCATGACATATGTCAAAGATGACAAGCCCGCTCCATAAAGCCATATGCCATGTCACTTAAATCTGATTGGCCGAACGGAATCCTATTCCAATCGCAACTCCTCTATTCTAAAACTATAAATAGGGGTCCTCATAATTCAGAAAAGGAAAGAAAAATCAAAAAACAAGAAGCTAGAGAAAATCCGTGGTACAAACGCCATTTAATTCTCTATAAAGCTACAAGTTTAAAAATTCAAGCATTCAAGTTCAAGAACGATCAAGATCAAGACCATCGGATTCAAGAACAAGCTCGAAGCCCTTGAATTCAAATAAAAGTCAGGATCAAGATAAAGTTCAAGTTCAAGTTCGTTAGAGATTCAAGAACAAGCTTTAAAGTCCTTGAATTTATAGTTGAAAAGGCGAATTCAGAGGAATTATAGAGATTGTAACACTCGCACTTGAAATAATAAAACGATTGTTGCTATAATTTTCCGTTCTTGATTATTGTTTTCTCGACGCGAATTTTATTGTCTACAGTAGTATATCTCCTATTGCAATAATTCTTCCATTTCGTCAACTTACTTTTTGATTATGTGCTCTCATGCATAATTTCATTTGTCTAGACAAATCAAAATTCTTGATTTACATGAGGTAGTAATTATTTTTTTGGGCAATAAAATTGAAATTTTGTTGGTTACTTTCAGATTATGTGCTCTCCTATTTTATACTTTTTATTTGATTGTAATAAGTTCTTGACAACCGTTACAACTCTTCATACTCCATTACAACAATAAAAATATCATTTATGTAAAAACTTTTCATTGTCCTCTTTAATTGTAAGTTAATAGATGCATTAGATGTATTTAGTAGATTATTATTATTTTTAAAAAAAAAGTTCAAAAAAATGAGAAAAAAGATAAATTGGAATGGAGGTCATATAGGCATGTCACATCAGCTTTTCTATATTCAGCTTTATATATATATTGATTATTTGATCTTTATACTCCCATCGTACGTGTT
>JAJJBR010000808.1:0-37339 GCA_022817965.1 Solanum lycopersicoides
AAACATCAAAACATCAGATTGAGCACCAAATTTCAGGTCTTCTCTTGCTTTGCTCCTTCACTATCTCTTCATTGTTTATTATATTTTGAGGATTGTTACCTTCTTTAGTTTGTTAATTACATGTATTGGAACTTGGCAGTGTCGCTATGTAACAATTGAATAAATTCCAGCAGAACTAAGTGCTCTTCTGTTATGTTTAACAAAGGTTATGCACTTGCTTAGTTTGAGTTCTATTTGAAATCAGCTTTATAATTCAATCTCTGTAATATGGTTTCTCTTATTTTTTTGTTGCTAGTTTCTACATGTAATATGATACTTTTAAGAAGATTTTAGCTATAGAAGTTATATGCTATAAAAGTTCTAACATCTTGTTTAAGCTTGATTAAACATGTTTCCCGAAATGACAGGCATGCCACACCTTTTAAATGTACTTGTGAATTCAGAAATTGATTACCAAAGAAGAAAACTAAGTTCTGCTTTGCAATCTGTTTTGTAGTGGAGGAGAGAAGTTGTGTTTGCTGGATTTGAGGTGCGTATCAAAATGGATGTTTCTGCATAGAAAATGATTTTAGGAGTTCCAGGAACTGATCCACAATGACGAGATGAACTAATTAAGGTACAAATAAAAATGAGCAATTGTTATCTGCGTGAAATTCAACAAAGTCCCATGGGCAACTCAAAAAAAATGTATCATATATTCTGCTAGTGTTTTGAGGTTAACTTATAAAGGTATAGACCATATGCTAAAACCTGGAAAAACTCTCTTTTTCTTCTTTCTAATTTTCTAGGCTTAATCAACATTTTGTCTCTCATGAGAAGTAAGAGTGCTCTAACTTTGTACCATGATAAAAATTGTTAATGGGAATAAATAAATAAACACAAACATGCACTCATATAATATGCAAATAACACAAACTAAGGAAGAAAGTTTAGACCTCTTAACTTCTCCGGATGGGTGTTACCTCTTATAATAATTTATTTTTGATAAAAGTTGATTGTGGTGAACTCATCTAATATGCAAACAACTAAATCAACATATGTTAAAATTCTTAATATTATGCTTATGAAGGTTCTTGGTATCGAACTTTTCTGGAGAATGCAGAGATCATCTAATGGGCAAAGAAGAAGAGTGCAGATATGTATGGGTCTTCTGAAACCATTTTAAAGGTATATCTGTAAATACTTTCACCAAGTAAAAATCATTACCTTTTCACTGTTACAAATTACTTGAAGACATGTTGAAACCTTCTTCATATATAATGCAATTTTTCATTAGAATTCTTTTTCTCTGGCTCTGCCAAGGGAAGTTAATATTAATTACCTTGAATATATTAGGTCAAGCTATAATTTTTGAATTTTGATGTTGATTCGTCTAGTTTAAACGATAAAACTAGTAACTTATTGGTTTATGATAACAAGGTCAGAAGTGTACAGATTTAACATATAATCAATCTTGAAGAATTGACTTCATTTGTGATCTTAATTAAAATGTTTCAGCTCTTTGGCCCTCAACATATCCTTGTGTTGATTCTACCTACAATTAGAGTATGTATAACTTTAATTTTCCATTTATATACTTTGAAAGAGATTGATAAATTAGTTTACCTTATAATTGTAACGATCTCGAAATTTTCATTCCCTTGTTAAACAAGTGTCAATTGATTCTCATAACAAAACAATGATTTGCAATTTCTGAACTTTCAAAACATCCCATACAAACATCCTCTTAGCAAATTAAAGGTATTGCACAATATCTAGATCCCATTTTGTTTTTTGCTGAAATTTCTCAATTTAAATATATAGAAATGTCCCTTTTCCACATTAGAATTTGAAAAACTGAGACTTGTATATTTCTATTTTGCTGAAAAAGATTATAAAATATTTCTCCATGGATTTGTAGTTCGTCATATTACCTTGATTAAGGTAAGAGCACAAATATAGATATTCTTATTCTTGTTATGTAAACAAATCTGATATAGATCATATTTCTGATCATTTTGTAGGTGAATAAACAAAGGAGTAAGAAATGAAGACCTTCAAAGTATTAGCTGAGCAGTGCAAGACCTTTAAATTTTCTAGTTTTTATGAACTTGTGTATGCCAACTATTGAACATGTCAAACAAATTTGTGTGTTCTGCTTTATGTATGGATAATACTAGTTGGATAATTTGGATTATGATCTTGTTGTTGAATATTTATTTTGTAAGTTATATAAATTTTTATATATTAAATTTGGTTTGCAAGGAAATAATATTGTGTTAAACTACCCAACTGTTGCAATAGAACCGATGAACTGTTGCAACAACTTATAACAATCGTCGTTATAGCTAATAATAATTACTTTAAAATCACAAAAATGCATTGCAGTAGCTTATACACCGTTGCAAAAGATAATATATGCAACAGTTTTCAACCGTTTCATTAGACAACATAAACGTTGCAATAGAATGTATTATAAGAACGGATGGAAAACCGTTGCAATAGGTCTATCTATTGCAATGGCAAAAGAACCATAGGAGAAAACCGTTTCCATAGATCTATCGCTACGCGCGCTGATGTAGCGGTTCATGAACCGTTGCCTTAGGCCTATAGCGACGGTTTGGGTACTTATTGCAACGGTTTTGGACTCGTTGCTATAGGCCTATTTTCTAGTAGTGTAAACCTTATCATTTTAGGCAAATCATCCTCAACCATCAGTTTTAATCATACCATTCAATTCACATAAGGTCTTCCTACATTGCAATAGACACTAAGGTCATACCTCACTTGAGGAAAACAACAAGGAAGTTCATAACACAACAAGAAGTTTAGGAATGACTCTACGACTCATCATGTCATAAGATTCTCATCCTTTAATCTAAATAGCAAAAATTCTTTTCCACCTTCCTTATCATGTTCATATTCATAAATTCTGCACATATTTCAACAACATCCTATCAAATGACAATTTATTAGGTTCTCCAAACATGTTACAATAAGTTACCTAGTCTTTACAACGAGCATGGTTCCAAATACCTAAAAGTGCAACATTTAGACATTTGATGGAACAAGTATGGAATTTTAAGATACAAAGCTTTACCAACTCATCCTTCATAAGCATGCATACTATATTTACAACTTAAGTCTCTACAAAAGACTCCAATTTATACTAGCAACTCATCAAGTACCACTTATATACAAAGGAAAACAATGCACACCTTTAAATACATACACTCATAGGATAGCATACCTCCATAAGTAGTTATTAAACAATCCAAGTTCAAATCCTAATATTTGGCTAACATCATACAAAACCATGTAGGAATACAACTATTTAAGAGAATTCACTTTAACCACCATAACTTCTAGCATGCTTCAACTATATTATGACATACATCATTCGACATAACATGCTATTTCACATAGATTACATATATTTCCATAATTGGCATCACATCATCAAATAAGAGATATTTCATACATAACAAAGTAAGATAACCAATAGTAATCCCCATAGAGTTAAAATGTGCAATGATCAAGTAAAGCCCCATAACTCTACTAAATTAAGTAACTCAACAAGAACAACAGTTAGCACCATACTCCACTCATCTATAACCTTCATGCATGGATAACTCAATTCTTTAGCACACTAGGCTATTTACATGTTTACAAGCATAGAGATCATCTCATAGGGATATTCACATTTATCATCATACACATACATAGTATTAACCTCCTAAGGTCTCCATCAAGGCAAACTAGTGCAAGACATAGGTAGAATCCCATACTCCTACCTAAGTCTAGTTAACCCTTCAAGTCGCCTTAGTTAGTATATAAATCATCAAATAAGGACAAGTGTCACCTTCACACATACTCATTCAAACCATAAAACAAAGATAAGCATTTTAAACTCACCTTTTCTCCCTCAAACATAGAGCAATCTCATCCAAGCAACCATATCTAAAAGACCACCGGACAAGAAAACATAAGAGAGAGATCTTATAAAATTAAGTTCTATGGCACGATATGAGATTGATGAAGAAGGGAAACTCTATTGTCCTATAGACTCTCGTACCATTTGATGTGTCGCGACTCACAACCAATGATACAAGACTCTATTAGACGTGGCAATATGCGACTTCTTAGAACCTAAAACTGCTACATAAACCTCATGCTCTGATACCAAGTTTGACATAACCCGAAACCATACCCTAGAAGATAGGATACAATCTTGGATTGTAACCGGCGTCGTCGACCTCTCGGAGGTCTAAGACAAGCCTCTCATACCATTCATTGCATTGGCATAGTAAATTTAGCGGAAAATTTAAAACTTTTCATAGCACATCATATGCTAGAAACATCACATCATATATATATAAAACATAAGTCATAATACATATTTAGAATCTAAGTATCTTTGCCATCTTAGACACAATAACTTTAGAGTAACTTAAGGACAAGGTCCTTAAGACATAATACAAAGCTATACATTACTAAATAGACTTTACAATAAATACACATTAGGACATCCTTGAACTTAAGGATTCCTTTCCTTGAGCTTGGGAAATCACCTATCAAGCTCCTCAATCATAGACCTCCTTTAAGCATTCCATTACCTACACTTTGTGTAAAAAAGTAAAGAAGAATGGGATTAGCACAAGAATGTACTAAGTATGGCAACCATGCAAAAACATGCATTTAAAAGGGACATTTCCTTTGAAATCATACTTCATGCCATTTTGAGTAAATCATCATAAAACCTTTATCAATAGCATTTATATCATACACATACTTCATAGAAGCACAATCAAAGGCCAAACATCATAGAAAAGCACATATAGAATTTAAGTACAATTTGGGGTCACTTTACAGTGAACTCCATCACCTTTACAGTGAACCATTACTCTTAATTCATTAGCCTCCCAAGTAATCCTTTAGGGATACTTGGTGCAATGCATCACCTTAGGAACACAAGAGAAGGCCATACATAGCATCTACACAAGACAACACATACCATCATAGAAGTATAGTACAACATAAACATAGTTAAACCAAGACTACAATGTCATACATAAAGGACACATACTTAGTCATATGTATTAGGGTACCTTCCTAAGACTTCCTAAGGAGTCACTTGTGCAGTGTCTAGATGGGTTCATTACTTCCACCTATTCTAAGTAACTTACCTTAGGTCCTCCTAGTTAGGATCCTATTCAATTTCTTCCATTGTCCATTTTACCTTTAGGGAAATCATAGCCTTAACCGACATAGGCCATGGGTGCTAATCATGGAATCCGGTGTCATAAAACCCTACACTGATGGAAGGTGGTCTACCGGCCAAAGTCGAACCTAACATAAACGTAGCTATCGAGGTGGAATAGTCTAGCTAGTATCCTATGGTGGCAACATAGTTTATGGAACTTGGGGGATTCATGGAAATATCAACTCTCCACCCTATATTGAGTCATGAGGCTAACCACCCCGTAAGGACCGTAGGGAACCCTACCTTTCTTATGTAAGAAAGTGTAACCCCTCACATGAGGACCGTAGTGAACCCTACCTTTCCTATGTTGGAAAGTGTCACTCCCTCATCTACAAGTTCACTCAGTGCTAGGCTAAGTTCCCTTATATTGAAAAGCCTTTATTACATTTTTTTATAAAAACATAAGCTTAGGATATTCATCATTCATATGCTTATAGCATATTCAAGCACCTATCTAGTTCTGCAGTATTCTTGGGCACCCTTAGCAAGGCCCCTATCACTAACTAGATCATCCATGTGTGTGAGTGTATACTTAGATGTGAGCAAACCTTTCACATAACACATAAGGTCACACATGTTCATATATCAATGCATAAGTCTATAGGCCTAACTATATGAGCAATACTTTCATATAAACCTACTAATACACTATACGCATGCATACTTCATCATATCATATACATCATATTCATAACATGTCCATATATTCATCCTTCATATACATAATAACCAAACCTAGGAGTTATCCTATCAAGATACACATGTGCAATGTATAAACAAGGTCTCATACCCTTGCCCATACTAGTACACCTATCAAGTCATCCTAGTAAGGGAATACAAATCATACATTCATAAACATCACCTTAACATACATAGTAGTAGACACTAGTGAATATGAAAACTACCTTTCATTTAGACACAATGACTTATACTACTTGTAACATGCATGTAAGTGAGAGTTTTTGTACATTGACCAACATGATCACATAATGGCTATCAATAACTTCCCAAGTCAGCCACCCTATTAGACCACATTACACTTCCAAGCACATAACACACAGTACATAATAGCATAGGAGACAAGACAATATATACAATGTAATCAAGACTCCTAACTTTAGCTATTTACACTTTCATATAAGGGATACATAGGTAAGGGGTTATTAACCATCTTAACACATCAATGGCAGCACCTATACTTATACACATGCTCATACAATAGCCACACAACCTAATTCACAACTAGAATAGGAAAGTAAGCATAATCTTCTCATAGTATCATCTTAAGCACATGTTCATAAGTTCATCAATTTGCCTTCAAGGCCATAGTCAACACATATATAATGACAATAAAGTAAACACCGCCACCATAAGTGGACCATACCACACAATGCCATACAAGGCTTCATCAATATACTATAAAGGAATAGAGAAGTAGAAGAGTAGGAAATAAGCATTCTTACCAATTCTCACCCTTTGATCATCATTGATCAATACACCTTATTCATCAATAAAACACATATATGGCAGTAGCTAAATGTACTTTAAACATATAAGAAACCATGTACAAGTCACCACAAGATTATACCATAACATAATGCAACATATCAACAACTAGGAAAGTAGAATAACATAGATCATTAGCTAACTTCCCTTACATTGATTTTAGATCATAGTTCATACATATATAAGTCTAAGGCAGTCTAAACCTACATTTAACATATTGAAATCATGATTACATACTCTCAAGATTAAGGTTACAACATAGGCATTTAGGCTTATCGATTTGCTAGAGTATAAAAGACTTTACCAATACTATGAACTATCTAAGGCTTTGATCATCATTCATATTTCATCAATAATATACTCATTAGGCAGTAGCTAATTAGATAAGAAATCAAGACTAAATCATACTTTATCTAATCACAATTCGAGATACATCACAACTTAGCTTCTTGACTTCATACCTAAAGGAATCTATATCAATTCATGCAAGCCCTTCTTAATTTGCATTAAGGATTTATACCTACAAAATTCATCCATTACATCACCCTAAAACAGTAGCTACAGCAGTTCATACATAATCAAGAGTCTACACAACCGATCTCACAATCGACTTCAAGACAACATGTAGAAACATAGGCTATTCATGCTCAAATCTTCATATATTTATCATCATGGACTGATCATCATAAATTCACCATAAATTAATGTAAATAACAATAACCACAAGAAATTCAACGTAAGAAAATCACCAATTCATCAAGAACAAGCCATAATCACAAAGCCCATGCAAAGGCTAAACCAATTTTGGAAGGAACATGGGTTCATCATGCAATTGGAGTGAAAACACATTAAAACCATTGAATTAACTTCAATTAATCATGATTCAATCATTAAAAACATTTTGAGAAGGAACCCATGGCTAGATTGGAAGATTTGAAACTTGATCATAAGATTTCTTTGAAAAACATTGAGAAGAACTCTCCAAGTGGAAGGTTACTTGAAGATGAAGGATTGCCATACCTTTATCTACATGAAAACCGCTAAAACTTCATTATTCATCCATAGAAAATCCATCTCCAAGCAGCTCTTGAGCTTCACCAACAATGGTGGTTTTAGAGAGAACATTTTTGGGAGGGAAAGGCTTTAAACATGTGAGAAGATTTATGAATGAGTTGATCACGTTTTCGAAGACTTATATACACCTAAAATTAACTAAATAAACCTATTATAGTCAGGTTAGGACGTGGGGTAAATTTCCCATTCACCTCTTTATTTAACAGAACGCAGGCTGCCAGAACTGCAGGCACCCACGACGAGGGGCTCGACGGGGCGTCATGGCCATGACGGGCCGTGGCTGCCTCCGTCGCCCATGACTTATCCAAAATATTAGCTTAAGACCTGCCCAAGGCAAGTACCCTTCGTCGAGACCTGCTCGACGGGCCGTTGGGGAACCAACGATCCATCGTTGGGTCTGTCAAGGGACACTCCCAGGCATTGTCTAGGCGGCTTTGGGGTCCTTCTTTTGGGGCCTCTTGCGGGGCCCTTTAGAAGGCATACCCGGACGTTTCCAACGCGATTACAAACCTTAACATGTTATAGACCTTCCACATAAATTTCATCCAAAACAAACACCAACAAGACGTCCAAACAGCCTTGACCCCAACATGACATACGATGAACGTCTTAGGGGCTATCTTTCGAACGCCTTGGACGTTCTTGGGCGTTTGACCTCCAAACTTCACGAAACTTCATAAAATAACATTAAACATCATTTAAAACCATTTCAAGACTTATTAGACTCAGTTCATACAATTCAGGCATGCATACACACATGAGGCACATAAGCGACTATTCGTAGAACGTCTTGGACGTCCCGTGACGTTCGACTTCCAAATCACTTCAACTTTGCACACTGCCTCTATATCACATAATAAGGCATTTTAGGACCTTATAACATTAAGATGAACACGTTAGGCTCTAGAAACCTTACCTCACTTTCGGGGTCTTACAGATCACTTCTCAAGAACTAGCATGAAAGACTATAAATAATCCTAATTCATTCAAAATTAGCATAACAACATCATCTAGTAGTAATTCAACCCATAACCAAGTCAATTGAATGAACATAATACAATCTACGTCAAGATCACAACCTAGGGTTAGGGACTTAGGATAATATCTTCAATTTAGGAAAAACCTCCAAAAATTACCATAATCAAGTTAAAATACATGTTAATATATTCAATACAACCTAAATAAAACATCAACAACTCATTTCATAACTTCAAATTCGAAATTGGATGAAACTCATTTGAAAACTCAAGTTTTGAAACAACTTTGAATGAACCCTTTGAGGAAAGAGGTCTCAAAGGTGAAGAGATCCCATACCTCAACATTTTGACAAGTATTTGAAGATGAAATAGTCCATTTCCACCCCCTAAATCCCTTCTTTAGCTTAGTCTTCAATGGTGTCTTCCAATAGAGAGATAAAGAAGAGAGAATGTAGAGGAATTGTTTTAAGAGTTCTAATTAGTTTAATGGGGTTGGGGACTTTTTATGGGAGGTTAACTAACTTAATTAGAACCAATTAATACCCTAATTAACCACCTAACTCCTTAACTAAATAAATTAATCAATTTAAAAACGTGCAGAAAAAACATGACCCTCACAAACAGAACCCCGTCGACGGACCGTTTGTGAGTCGACGACTTAGACATCCGTCGGTTCGGTAAGAGACTTGTACAGGCGAGGGCTTCCCTATTTTGGCTATGTGTGAGACGACGGTTGGCATCTACGCCCCGTCGATCCACACACGGACCGTCATTTTCCCCTCGTCGATGCACACTGCCCAGGGAGTGTTGCCTCCAACCTGCAAGGGTCCTCCTCAAGGGCCCTTGGTTGGTCCTTGGGGAGTCGTACCCAGAATTTTCGACCATGAAACATCTTTAACACGTGTAACACACATTTTCACTAAATTTCATTAATTTGTGACTCTTAAAATCTAGTCAAATAGGCTAAGGTACGCTAGTACCTCTTTGAACCAACTTCCGAACGTCATGGACGTTCTTGGACGTTTTGGTTTCTAAACTTCCTAAATGAGATATATTCATTGCGTTAACAATAAAAACAGTGTCTAGACTTCATGAAACCTATGCTAGGTTTTACGACACGTCGTGGATTTTCAAAGTGTTACAATATGTTTTATTTTGACATTATTTTTGGTATGGATTGGTTGCATGCTTGCTTTGCTTCAATAGATTGTAGTACAAGGGCGGTGAATTTTATTTTTCCAAATGAAATCGTGTTAGAATGGAAGGGGGAAATTCTATTCCTAGAGGTGAAATAATTTCTTGTTTGAAAGCTTGCAAAATGATCTCCAAAGGGTGTTTATATCACCTTGTGAGGGTCAAAGATTAGGACTCCGAGATTTATCCCACTGAGTCGGTCCCCATAGTAAGGGAATTTCCAGAGGTCTTTCCTAATTATCTTCCCGGAATCCCTCCCAAATGGGAAATTGATTTTTGTATTGATTTGCTACCGGATAAAAATCCCATTTCAATTTCTCCTTATCGGATGGCTCCGGCTGAATTAAAAGAGTTGAAGGCTCAACTCAAATATTTATTAGACAATGGTTTTATTCAACCTAGTATTTCTCCATGGGGTGCTCCAATATTGTTTGTGAAAAAGAAGGATGGGTCTCTTAGAATGTGTATCGATTACCCACAACTTAACCAAATGACTATTAAAAAAAGTATCCTCTCCCTCAGATCAACGACTTGTTTGATCAACTCCAAGGGGAATATACTTTTCTATGATCTAATGGAGGTCGGTATATCAATAATTAAGGGTGATAAAGAAAGATATTCCTATAACAGCCTTCCGAACAAGATATGGTCACTTCGAATTTAGAGTTATGTCTTTTGGGTTAAAAAATGCCCCGGCGGCATTTATGGACCTTATGAATTAGGTGTTTTTTGAAGATACCTAGATTCTTTTGTCATTGTGTTCGTTGAAGACATCTTGGTATATTCGAAGAATGAGGGTGAGCATATAAACCATTTGAGGGTGGTTTTGCAAGTCCTTAAAGAACACCAACTCTTCGCCAAATATAGAAAATGTGAGTTTTGGTTGAGGTCGGTGGCTTTTTTTGGTCATATCATCTCTAGTTAAGGTGTAGAGGTAGATTTGAGAAGAACTCAACTGGTCATGAATTGGCTTAGACCATTGGATCTAACCGACATTAGAAGTTTCTTGGGTATAGCCGGGTACTATAGGAGGTTTGTTGATGGGTTTGGGTCCATTGTTTCTCCATTGACTACCTTGACCCAAAAGAATGTCAAGTTTGAGTTGTACGAAGCATGTGAAAGGAGCTTCCAAGTGTTGAAGGATAGGCTTACCTACGCTCCTGTGTTGACCTTACCGGAGAGTACTAAGGGCTTTGTTGTTTATTGTGATGCATCCCGAGTGGGTTTGGGGTATTTTCTTATGCAACATGGTAAGGTTATAGCCTATGCCTATAGACAACTTAAGATTCAGGAGAAGAATTACCCAACTCATGATCTTGAGTTAGATGTGGTGGTGTTCGCTTCAAAGATATGGAGGCATTATTTGTATTGGGTTCATGTTGATGTGTATACCGACCGTAATAGTCTTCAATATGTGTTTACCCAAAAGAATTTTAATCTACGACAACGAAGGTGGTTAGAGTTGTTGAAAGATTATGACATGAGTGTACTCTATCACCCCGGTAAAGCCAATGTTGTCGCGGATGAACTAAGTCGTATATGGGTAGTGTGTCTCATGTGGATGAACCCAACAAAGACCTAGTGAAAGATGTTCATAGGTTGGCTCGGTTGGGTGTCCGATTGGAGATTCTCCTAACAATGGCATTGTGGTTCATCAAAACTCTAAATTATCTTTGGTGGTGGAGGAGAAGTCCAAGCAACATCTTGATCCACTATTAATGGAGTTGAAGGAATCGGTTCTTGGTAAACTTAATGAGTCATTCTCCAGGGGGGATGATGTGCTTAGGTACCAAAGAAGGTTGTCTGTACCCAATGTTGATAACTTGAGGAATTGGATTATTGATGAAGCTCATGGTTCCCGTTATTCAATTCATCCGGCTTATACTAAGATGTATCATGAACTTAGAGAAGTAATTTGGTGGGATGGGTTAAAAGGGGACATAGAGGAATATGTTGCAAAGTGTCCAAATTGCCATCAAGTTAAAGTCGAGCATCTGAAGCCGCGTGGTTCACTTCAAGAAATTCAAGTTCCCACTTGGAAGTGGAAGACATTAATATGGACTTTATAGTGGGATTACCTAGGACACGATCATAAAATGACTCTATATGGGTTGTGGTGGATAGATTGACCAAATCGTCTTATTTTTTCTTGTTAATTCCACTTACTCGACGGAAGATTATGCGAAGGTCTATATAGATGTAACTGTGAGGCTTCGGATAGGGGCGCATGATTCACATCTAGGTTTGGAGGTCATTTGAAAGGCTTTGGGTACACTAGTGAAGTCGAGCACCACTTTCCATCCCCAAACGGATGGTCAAGCGGAGCGTACTATCCAAACTCATGAGGATATGCTTATGGATTGTATCATTGACTTCAAGGGTAGTTGGGATGAGCACTTGACTTTTGTTGAGTTCTCTTACAACAATAGTTAACATTCCTCAATATCCATGGCTCCTTTTGAAGCTTTTTATGGCAGGAGGTGTAGGTCTCCTATCAGATGGTTTGAGGTTGGCGAATCTTCACTTCTTGGTCCCGACTTGATCTATAAGACCTTATATAAAGTTCACAGCATAAGAAACCGCTTGAAAACATCCTATAGTTGGCAAAAGTCTTATGACGACAATAGGATGAGAGAATTGGCGTTCGAAAAGGGTGATAAGGTGTATTTGAAAATTTCACCCATGAAAGGGGTGGTTAGATTTTTCAAGAAACAAAAGTTAAATCCCCGTTTTATGGGTCCCAATGAAATTTTGCAAACAGTTGGAAAGGTTGCCTACGAGTTCAGATTACCTAGTGAGCTATCTCCGGTTCATCCGGTTTTCCATGTGTCTATGCTTAAGAAGTGCATTGGTAACCCCAAATCCATTCACCGTACTGAAGGTCTTGGTGTGAAAAAAAACCTCTCCTATGAAGAGGTTTCGGTTGAAATTCTTGATAGACAAGTGAAGAGATTGAGGAACAAGGAGGTGTCCTCCGTAAAGGTGTTATGGAGAAACCACCTTGTTGAAGGAGCAACATGGGAGGCCGAGGCCGAGGCCGATATGATATCCTGTTATCGTCATATCTTTGGTAATTAAGGCTAGTTATTCTTACTAATTATGGAAATAATGAGTGAACTTGAAGTTGCTTTGATTTTTGGTGCAGTTTTGAGAAACTGTTCATGTTATAGTGAATTCATGCCTATAGACTTGAATTACATTGAATTCATGCCTATAGACTTGAAAATTTTCAATTTTGCATTTTTTTGCTTGTTTATGAGCTTATTTGGTTTATATGGGTATGTTGTGCCTTCATGAATTGTAATGAGAATGTTGATGAGTGTAGGAGAAGTTTTGGTTTAAGAAATTACTCATTGCATTTTAAGAAACTTATGAGTTGAAATTGATGTTTTGAGTTACTTGTGTAAAATGCCATGATTATGTTTAGAATGGAGTGTGAAAAAATCCTTGAGTTGTAACTCTTATTCTAATATGTAGTTGTTGGTTGGGCTTCTAGTCTTGAGTCTATTCCTCCCTTCCAAAAGATTTTAGTTTCATTCGGAGATGAGTGTTCCTAAGGTTATGATACATGTAACACTTCTAAATTCTAAGATCTAATTAGAGCCTAACATGAGGTTCTAAGGGTAAGGACACTGTCTTATGTCAATAATAATGTACAAAAGTAATTTGGGAAGCTTTGGAGTTAAAACATCAAGGAACGTCCACGACGCTCGGTGAACTAGTCACATGGACTATGTGGTGCCTTGATGGTTTCAAAGAGGTGTTAAGGGTTTTTTCTTTAATATATGATGAGGATTAACAAAGGTTACTAAGGGAGGCTTAAGGAAGCAATGCCAAGTGAGGTGTGCCAACCTTCAAGGGCAAGCCAAAGCTATGAGGCCAAAGCTGCCCAAGAAGGGATTCTATTGCCTCACTCTTCATGAGCATGACTACGGCTCGTGGTGTTGACCACGGAAAAGCTGGGTAGCTCATGAACGGGCCTTAGCCATGGGGGAAGTTCCTAGGGAATCCTAGCTACTATCCAAGACACCACAAGCCACTACGCGACTCTTGGTGAACTTGACGGAGGGCAAGGGGCTTCCGTGAAAAGGCCTTAGACAAAAAGGAGGTGAGTTGGTGAGCGATGGTGAGCAACTTTCTAAGAGAACCATGAGCCATTTGACGGGCCTTGGTTCATCTTCATGGAAGGGGGCAAGGTGCTCTGTGGTGTTGCCTTGGTGGAGAAATGGAGGAGGCTCCTTTGGAGGAGCTACTTCCTCGACTCTTCAAGACGACCATCACGACCCATCATGCACTTCACAGTCCATAAAGTAGGGCATGAAGGTGGATGGGGTCTCACAGTGAAGTCAAGTTTGAGTTCACTTTTGGGATGTCCAACTTAATGAGGGGTAGTTTGGGTATTTTTTGGGTGGACTATATATTGACATTAGGTCAATTGACATTCATTTCCCACTCCCAAACACAAAATCGTATCGAAACCCAAATTGCTCTCACTTTTCTCTACTTTCTCTTTATCCATTCATCCTCTATTGAAGAACAAGAATCTTGGGAAGAATATAAAATCTCAAAGGATTTTCACTCAATTTTTTGGAATAAAGCTTCAATAAGGTATGGTTTCTTCACTCTTGGGATTCCATTCCTCATGATGTCCTCTCAGAATTGAATTTCAATTACCCAATTTCTTAGGGTTTTATTCTACAAATGGGTTTTCTTCTAAAGTCGAAATTGATGATTGATTGTGTTGAATTATCATTTCCGATGACTTATATATTATAGATTATTGTCTAATTGATGTTAATTGTAGGAATTTTGTATGAATCATATCCTTTTCCCCAATTTCCCAAAGTCTTGGTTCTTACTTGTGAATTGAACGGGAATTATGAATGTGTTGATTATTGTAACGATCCTATTCAATCTATGGGCTGCCTAGGGGCTTGAATTGTGGGGGATTAGACCTAGTTCTTGAAGAATTCATGATGAACCCTTCTCCCCTAACCCTAGTTTATGAATTGAATTTAACTTGAATAGTTATGATGCAATTGACTTGGTTATCATGTGAATTACTATTTTATGATGTTATTATGTCAATTGATTGTTTAATTGGGATTGGTTCATGGTAAGAACATGATGATGGCTTTGGAAAAGGAAGATGTATGACTTTGTGATCTCGAAACCTTAAATCTATTGTGATGACTTATACCTTATGATGTTGATTTAATTGAAGTATGTGTGTGTGTGATTGGATAGATTAGGGTGGTATGATGTTGGTATTGAAATGTATTGACTTATGAATTTTGAGATCATGTTAAGGTTTTAATGATATAAGGATGATGTTGATTTATTGTGTGCATTACTATGATATGATATAAGTTGTTGATCTCACTATGAGGGTTGTATTGAAAGGTTGTTTTCATGCTATTCCTAATGAGCTAATTATGATTATATAGGAAGGATTAGTCTCGTATGACTTAAATTAAGTATCGATTATAAATGAAAGGCATTTCAAAAGGGACTCTATCTTAGCACCGACTGAACTAGATGTGATGGGTGGCACCTTTCTAAAAGGGAAGGTAGGGTTCACCATTGTACTCAAGATATTGGAGACTATAATGCATGGAGCATAAAGATGGTCCAAACTATATCTCCTAGTTCTTGAAATATGTTGCCTGCATAGGTATACTAGCTAGTGGATCCACCTTAGATGCTATGTTCATGTTTGGTTCTACATTTTCCGGTAGACCACCTTCCATCAGTGTAAGCTTTTACAACACCGGATTCCACACTTAGATCTTGTGGTCTATTTCGGTTAAGGCAAGTGTTCCTGAAAGTAAAATGAAGTAATGATGTGAACACTAACTAGGGTGACTTAAGGGGTTGACTTAACTTGCTAGGGGTATGGGACTCTACCTAGGCATTGCACTAGTTAGATTTGAGGGAAATCCTAGAAGGTTGTTCTTATGTTCTTATGTTCTTATGATCTTATAAATTGATTATTATGCATATGTTGACTTTACATGTCGATGGTCCCATATGATTTTAGTTTCAAATTATGAACATGCTATTGGTCTATTACTAAATGTGATAATGGCTACTATTGATGTTATGTTATGTTGAGTTAGGCATTACTTATGATCTTATATTTGGTTTACTTGATTTAGTAAGTTTATGGGTCATTACATGGTCCTTGCACATGTAGGCTTTATAATGGGTTATTGGTCAGTGTTTTGCTTATGTTATCATGTTATGAACTCTTATACATATTTACTTATCTATACTTGTTAATGCTGGTCTTAAGTTGTACATGGGTGTAACTTATGGATTATGTGATTATTAGATTATGTGTGTTATTGAATATGCATAAGGCTTTTCAATGTACTTCATCATTGTTTTGAACAAATGTCCTATTGAGCTTATTTGATGTTTTTTGAAGTCTACTTGGATATTTCCCAAGTGTTTGGTATGTCCTCACCTTCCGAAGACGATGCCATTATCAAGCTAATAATGTTGGTCTAGTTATAAGACTTTTATGTTCCTTCCTTTTCATTTGAAGATGTTTGTTGTATAGCTTATATTAGCTTATATGAGTCTCTTTGTTGTAATGAAGTATGGGTTAAGCCCAAATGTTGTATTGGTTTTAGATGGTTCAATATGAGGCATATTATAGACTTTTTATGAGATTATGCTCCTATACTATGTATGTGCAATAAAAGTAGAAGACTAAGTAATCTTCTTATACGAAGGGTATATGTATACTCGATATGAATGTATTATGTGTATGTGAGAGGTCTATGTAAACCTAAGGATAGATATAGAAGAAAAGTTTTAAAGTTTCCGCACTTTTAACCTATGAATGTAATGACGAATGCTAAGAGTCTAGTCTTAGTCCTCCCCGAGGACGACGATGCCGGTTACATCTAGGGGGTGCTCCCTGGATGTTAAAATACATCTTAGTACAACCCGTATGAATCGAATAACGAGAACCATGAGCTTCCTCAAGAATCTAGTTTCTCAAATAATCCACATTGGGTTTACATAAACTACTTTGCTAACTAAACACAACATCTTAGGGAGCACCCTTGGATCAGAATAAGGTGTGATCGACCTTTCGAAGGTCTTACACAAGCCTCTTAGTTATCATTCATTACATAATACATGTAAAGTAGTGCGGAAATTTAAACTTTTCATGATAAATAATAATAAAGAAACTTCTTTTATCAATACTAAGGATAATCTCATCGTCACAAGCCAACTTAAAGACACGATATAAATATCTTAGGGACACGACCCTTTACATTAAAGGAAATACTTAATCAGTCTTAACAAGTCTTAAAAGAAGAAATTAAAGAAACAAAGACTATACCCTCGAATATATGAGGACATACTTAGTCTTGAGAGAGTCGATTCCCAAGCTTGACTTCTAATCTTCAACGCGGTTCCAACATATATTTATAAAGTATAGAAAAATATGGGGTTAGTACAAACAATGCACTAAGTATGGCATATGCAAAAAGGGACAATTTAGTTGAAACATACAAGTCATGCTATTTTGATAAAGAAAACCTTCATGAATTAAGTTACATGACATCATTTAAAACCATCTTTTTACACATAAGGGAAACTTCCATTTTTCTTAACATAAGAGCATACTTAAGTGAATCCCAAAATTACACATGAACTACTCCTATCCAAAGTTTTCCAAAGGCTTCCCTAAGTAAGACATAAGGAGATCGCCCATACAACCTCCTCAATACCTACTCAAGAGATCCTTAAGACTACTAAGGATAGGCTTACTTTATTTCATTTACAAATCAACACTCCCTACTAAAGATAATAGAGAAACATACTTGCATTTAAGAAATTCACATAAGTACCCCTCTCAAGTGGACTTACAAGTCACATAAAGTGCAATGTGGAAGTAGCATCCCATACTACTACCCCCACTATGTTCTCCTTGAGGATTCCATGAGAATATATACACTACATTCATCATTCATAAGTGTAATCATACAAGACATAACTTTAAAATGCTTTGTTAACATTAGACATAAAGTCACATTACTTTCATTTACATCATATCATGACCCATTCATACATTTCATGTAAGTACACACCCAGACTCTCTCAAAATGTCTACTTGTGCAATGGATAGGTAATGTCCCATTCCACCACCTACCCTAAGTATTACACCCTTAAGAAGACTTAGTTCATTTGTATACATTTGTGGGGGCTAGCTTTAACCGACATAGACCATGAGATCTTGACATGGAATCCCTGTAACAACCCTAAAAATGGATATGCTAAGTAATGTTTAATCTGTCTAGAATGCCTACGATTAGACCGGGTTCACACGGATTGATGTGCATAGAACCAGACCTCTGAACCCTTGCGACAGCCAAGCCAACTAACTTGGTGAGTTAGTTGAGATAGGAAAGGTTGGGTCCAGCCATAAAGGGCACCAGAATATGAAGATTTACCCGTATGAGTCTTAACCGGACTTAAAACTGGGAAATCTTACGTTTGGAAGGTCTAGGGGTAAAATGGTCTTTTTCCAGGCTAAGGGTAGTATCGTAATTACCCTAAATATGTAATTAATTATTTAATTAATAAGGTGGAGGGGCATTTTGGGTAGAGAGGGCCAAAATTGCCCTTTTAGCAAAATCTTGCTCCACCCTGGTTCGAACCTGGGTAGGAACAATGATTTAATTTGTTTTATTTAAATTGGTAGATTAATTTAATAAATTAATAATTAATGGCTGATTTAAAAAAAAAAAAGGAAAATCAGATTTTATTTATTAATTATTAATTATTAATCAATTTGACTAAGTCTTGCCAACAAGTCCTAGTTCTAAGGGGACACTACCTCACACTTCTCTCTTTCACGCCTATCTATCTATCTCTCACGTCTGCCTCTCTCTCAACTTCACGTTTTCTGTCTACTTTACAAAATAGAAAACAAAACAAAAGTTCTTCACACTTGAAGAACTTACAAAAATACAAACAAACAAGCTAATCTAAGAAACGAAAAGTTAACGAAATTTCTAGTCGGGTAAGGTGTGAGATTTGTTGGTGGACGTGAATTGGTGGTGGGTTTTGGGCAGCAAGTTCAAGTGTTGAACAACGTTAAAATCAGGTATGGGTTTCTCTCCTGGACTCCTTTCTTCAAGAGAATTTTCTTTCCCATGAATTCAACGAATCTTGTGACTAGGGTTGTTCCCGTTCTTGTCTAACTCCTTGTCCCTAGTATCCCTTTGATCTCAATGTGAAATAGGTTAGATATCATGTTGTTGGTATGGTTGCTGGTAGTTTAAGTATGAAGTGTGATTTTCATGATAATGTGTTCATGATTATGTGTTTGGAATTGTAAGCATGTTAAGTTATGTCAACCGAAAGTATGTGAAAAATGATATGTTTTTATGGTTGAATTTTATGTGCGAATGTTTGTTTAAATCATGAGGTGTAAAAGTGGTGTAATGTTGCTGGATTTAATGGTAATTCTTCGCTGAATATAATCATAAAAATATTACACTTAAAGATGCACCAAATGATCCACGAAATGCCTTAAGAATTAACGTATGAATGATGATAAAAAGAAGCTGAAAATAGTGAACAAATTGGTAGGTTGGGTTCGGCCAAACAAAGTGGTACAAAATGCAATAAAAAATGAATGTAAAATAAATGTGGAGAGTGGGGATTGAACCCCCAACCTCTTGAATGGATGAGAGAGTTAGGAGAAAAATAAAGGAGAAAAATAAATGTGGAGAGTGGGGATTGAACCCACAACCTCTTGAATAGATGAGAGAGTTAGGAGAAAAATAAAGGAGAAATATAAAATGAGGTGAATGGGGATTGAACCCACAACCTCTTGGATAGGTGAGAAAGTTAAGAGATAAATTAAAAGAAAAATAATGAGCTTGTGGGGGATTGAACCCACAACCTGCTTGACTTAAACGAAAAAGGAGAGGAGAAAAAGAAAGGAAATATTATGGGGTTGATGGGGATCGACCTAGGATCTCCCAAATCTAAAAAATGCAATTATCAAGTTTAAAATAAGATTAAGTATTTTCCAAGGGATTCGAAATAGGGTTCCCTTGCACAATTTTGTATTGACACATAAGTCATACGTAAGTAAATATTTAATGAATGCTTCCTCTAAAGATCAAAATCAATATCTTGGCATATCTACAAGATGCATAAGTCATGTACCACATAATTTTGGGTAAACATGAATGGCTTGTATGTGTGGACTAATAAGTCTAGCATATATTTAAAAGTAGGTGAGCCTAAGATGTATGTGATAAAATAATGTAACCCTAGAAGGGTTAAGCAAGAGTGTGAAGCACACTAAATGGCCAAGTGCATTGGCATATAATGAAATGAACATTCACGTGAAGGGGTGAGTAATTATGAAAAGCAAATGTGTTAAATTCAATGAATGAGGTGACAATATGATAAGAGGCTAATGTGAAAGATGAGAGAATCTCAAATGAGCCTAAGTAAATGTTACCAAAACGTAGTCACCTATGAGAGTGTAAAGCAAATGAAGAGACCAGTCTCTATGAACACTCTAATGAAAGTATTGAAGTTAATGCATACTTAATACTAATGATGAGATGAGAAATCATCTAATGAGCTATGATGTCCTCATGCTAGAAGCCAGCTTCCATGATGTATGAGTTGAATGTAATGGAACTTTATACTGAGCACCGATAAGCTAGCTATGAGCGGTGATGCCTTCCTTAGGGAAGGGCGGAGGTTCACGTAACTCTCATGAGATGAGACTGTCCGGCATGCCGGGTATGGGTCTCCTTATATCTCCTTGTCTTTAAACCTATACTGCCAATATAGGGATCTAGAAGGGTTCGACTCCCTATATACGCTAGCATGTTTTGGTTCACTTTGGCCGGTGAATCCACCTCTTTTTGGTGTGGGGATTACACACTGGATTTCATGATGCTCACATGATCTATGTCGGTTAAGGTTAAAGTTCCCAAAGAAAGAATGAGGCCAGCCTCAAATGATGCACATAATGAAATGAACGATACCAAAGGTGTTAGGATAGGATAATCAAGAGGTGAGCTAGACTCAAGTAATGAGACTAGGTTATTCTTGGTCATTGCACAACAAACCCGATGAGTCTTAAACTACATCCTAGGTATGACTAGTGATTGCACTAGTATATGAATGAATGAAAATGAAGTACGTATTAATGAATGAAGCAGACTCTGTGTTTGCTAAAGAAGGCTCCCTAGTTGAGGTCCCATATGTTGAGCCCTCATTTTGGGAAGTCCTAATGTCAAGTCCATGATTCCAAGGTCTCATGGCATATGAAAGAATGATGTGAACTACGTGATATGATATGTGCAATACGTTATGTGCTGCTTGCAAAATGATAAGTATGATGATGCATGTTACTCTCATGGCATGACTTTCCTAATCCAAATTTGGCAAGTCCACTGACTTTCCTAATCCAAATTTGGCAAGTCCACTGACTTGACTTTCCATAAATCATGTTGTTAGGAAAGAGCTATTCTTACTCATGCATGTCCTTGGTGTTCTTGGATATACCCATACTTAGTACAAGTGTGTACTAATCCTATACAAATATCTCACACTTCTCTCTTTCACGCCTATCTATCTATCTCTCACGTCTGCCTCTCTCTCAACTTCACGTTTTCTCTCTACTTTACAAAACAGAAAACAAAACAAAAGTTCTTCACACTTGAAGAACTTACAAAAATACAAACAAACAAGCTAATCTAAGAAACGAAAAGTTAACGAAATTTCTAGTCGGGTAAGGTGTAAGATTTGTTGGTGGACGTGAATTGGTGGTGGATTTTGGGCAGCAAGTTCAAGTGTTGAACAATGTTAAAATCAGGTATGGGTTTCTCTCCTGGACTCCTTTCTCCAAGAGAATTTTCTTTCCCATGAATTCAACGAATCTTGTAACTAATGTTGTTCCCGTTCTTATCGAACTCCTTGTCCCTAGTATACCTTTGATCTCAATGTGAAATAGATTAGAGATCATGTTGTTGGTATGTTTGCTGGTAGTTTAAGTATGAAGTGTGATTTTCGTGATAATGTGCTCATGATTATGTGTTTGGAATTGTAAGCATGTTAAGTTATGTCAACCGAAAGTATGTGAAAAATGATATGTTTTTATGGTTGAATTTTATGTGCGAATGTTTGTGTAAATCATGAGGTGTAAAAGTGGTGTAATGTTGCTGGATTTAATGGTAAGTCTTGGCTGAATATAATCATAAAAAGATTACACTTAAAGATGCACCAAATGATCCACGAAATGCCTTAAGAATTAACGTATGAATGATGATAAAAAGAAGCTGAAAATAGTGAACAAATTGGTAGGTTGGGTTCGGCCAAACAAAGTGGTACAAAATGCAATAAAAAATGAATGTAAAATAAATGTGGAGAGTGGGGATTGAACCCCCAACCTCTTGAATGGATGAGAGAGTTAGGAGAAAAATAAAGGAGAAAAATAAATGTGGAGAGTGGGGATTGAACACACAACCTCTTGAATAGATGAGAGAGTTAGGAGGAAAATAAAGGAGAAATATAAAATGAGGTGAATGGGGATTGAACCCACAACTTCTTGGATAGGTGAGAAAGTTAAGAGATAAATTAAAAGAAAAATAATGAGCTTGTGGGGGATTGAACCCACAACCTCCTTGACTTAAATGAAAAAGGAGAGGAGAAAAAGAAAGGAAATATTATGGGGTTGATGGGGATCGAACTAGGGTCTCCCAAATATGAAAAATGCAATAATTAAGTTTAAGATAAGATTAAATGTTGTCCAAGGGATTCAAAATCGGATTCCCTTGCCCAATTCCGTATTGACACATAAGTCATACGTAAGTAAGTATTTAATGAATGCTGCCTCTAAAGATCAAAATCAATATCTTGGCATATCTACAAGATGCATAAGTCATGTACCACATAATTTTGGATAAACATGAATCACTTAGACAAACTATGAATGAAGCCTCATGGCTTGTATGTGTGGACTCATAAGTCTAGCATACGTTTAAAAGTAGGTGAGCCTAAGATGTATGTGATAAAATAATGTAATCCTAGAAGGGTTAACCAAGAGTGTGAAACACACTAAATGGCCAAGTGCATTGGCATATGATGAAATGAACATTCACGTGAAGGGGTGAGTAATTATGAAAAGCAAATGTGTTAAAGTTAATGAATGAGGTGACAATATGATAAGAGGCTAATGTGAAAGATGAGAGCAATCTCAAATGAGTCTAAGTAAATGTTACCAAAACGTAGTCACCTATGAGAGTGTAAAGCAAATGAAGAGACCAGTCTCTATGAACACTCTAATGAAAGTATTGAAGTTAATGCATACTTAATACTAATGATGAGATGAGAAATCATCTAATGAGCTATGATGTCCTCATGATATAAGCCAGCTTCCATGATGTATGAGTTGAATGTAATGGAACTTTATACTGAGCACCGATAGGCTAGCTATGAGCGGTGATGCCTTCCTTAGGGAAGGGCGGAGGTTCACATAACTCTCATGAGACGAGACTGTCCGGCATGCCGGGTATGGGTCTCCTTATATCTCTTTGTCTTTGAACCTATAATGCCAATATAGGGATCTAGCAGGGTTCGACTCCCTATATACGCTAGCATGTTTTGGTTCACTTTGGCCGGTGATTCCACCTCTTTTCGGTGTGGGGATTACACACTTGATTTCATGATGCTCACATTATCTATGTCGGTTAAGGTTAAAGTTCCCATAGAAAGAATGAGGCCAGCCTCAAATGATGCACATAATGAAATGAACAATATCAAAGGTGTTAGGATAGGATAATCAAGAGGTGAGCTAGACTCAAGTAATGAGACTAGGTTATTCTTGGTCATTGCACAGCAAACCCGATGAGAGTCTTAAACTACATCCTAGGTATGACTAGTGATTGCACTAGTATATGAATGAATGAAAATGAAGTACGTATGAATGAATGAAGCAGACTCTGTGTTTGCTAAAGAAGGCTCCCTAGTTGAGGTCCCATATGTTGAGCCCTCATTTTGGGAAGTCCTAATGTCAAATCCATGATTCCAAGGTCTCATGGCATATGAAAGAATGATGTGAACTACGTGATATGATATGTGCAATACGTTATGTGCTGCTTGCAAAATGATAAGTATGATGATGCATGTTACTCTCATTGCATGACTTTCCTAATCCAAATTTGGCAAGTCCACTGACTTTCCTAATCCAAATTTGGCAAGTCCACTGACTTGACTTTCCATAAATTTGGCAAGTCCACTGACTTGACTTTCCATAAATCATGTTGTTAGGAAAGAGCTATTCTTACTCATGCATGTCCTTGGTGTGTGCTTGCATATACCCATACTTAGTACAAGTGTGTACTAATCCCATACAAATATCTACTTTTAGGTGCAGGCACAGGTGGACGTTAGAGCTTACAGTACGACGTTGCAGCTATCCGGACGTGGAGCTTTCATCCGAATTTGGTAGGCCCTCATGCTTTCGAGGATGTCTACTGTTATTATCTAGCTTAGAAGTAGGCTTTAGATAGTGGAGCATGTTACACTAGTGTTTCATTTCCCCTTTCATTTCAGACTTTGTATTGGTGCAGTTTTGGCAAGAATACGTTTAATGCAATTATGAACTGCTTCTTTTATTTGACTATTTCTATACTAGATGGTTGATTTGTGAACGCCTATGATGTTAAGTATAATATGTTTCACATGAAATAAGAAAACAAAAAGTTCAAATTTTCTGCTAAAAATTAACCTAGATGAAGTAACAATGACGTATGTAGGCTTGTCTGCGACCTCTGAGAGGTCAACGACGCCGGTCTCGTCTGGGGTCTAGACTCCGGTCGTGACAATCCTGGTACTACCCTTACCGGATGAGGGATCCCTACTTGCCTAAGATAGGGTCATATTCTCTAGCCTTTACATTGGTTCTCCAATAGCTACACCTACGCGGGCGCATAGTTAAGGGATAAGAAGATTGCTACTAAGTAACTCACTCTCTACTAACGAGGAGCACCCATCTCAAGAGGTACATTGGATACAACATCTCTACTCACGAAGTGTACCCACCCCATCTTCAAATCCTCTCGGTGCTAAGCATAAATCTCCCACAGAGTCTTAAATATTCATTGACTATAGGTTAGGAGATAACTGTTGAACACCCCATCTCAACTCACGAAGGATATCCAACCTCCAACCTATCTTGGAAAGCTCATTGGGAATAGTAAGGTTGCTACTAAACACTTCATCTCTACTCACGAAGAGTGTTCACCCCAAATTCCCCCTTTTTCATAATTAGGAATAGTATGGATAGTCTAGACACTTCATCTCTACTCAGGAAGAGTGTCTACCCTACAATCCCCCATTTCCGTTCATTTACTTCGTTCATGCATTCAAGTATGTATGTGTGAGTACATGTGAGAACACCCTTCACATAATGATCATCATGCATAACATTGATTACTAGATATGCTCATATCCAAATTTATCACAATTTACACATTATCATAATGCACATATCTATTGCATACTTCGTTTAGACATAAACCCTCATATCAACATTCCAACACATACCATACATATACATATCAAAGGTATCACTTCACTTCACATATCATGCCTTAAAAGACATTCTCACAATACTCATATAACTTCATATAATTCAAGTAAACACCGCCAACAAAGGTGGATCATACCACTCAACAATATTTCAACATATCTTAACCAAGATAGAACAACTTACCCTTCATCCAAGTCATTATCACCTATTCCCAATTTATTGAATAATTCATCATGAAATAGCCCTTAGGGCAGTAGCTAAAACCCAATAAAACCACCAAGAAACACTAACTTTAAAATTATATAATCATGCTCATAAAACCCATTTCATAAGCCAAAAGTTGATCAAAGAATAGACATGATTCCATTGGGGTTTTGACATGAAAAACATCATTTAAAACTAAGAACAACTCATTTTTACCATTAAAACATTTTCATGCAATGACCCATACTTAGATTCAAAGAATAAAAAGATTGAAGTTTGAAATCCTTTTTGAAATCTCTTTGAAAGGGCTCCTTGAATGAAAGGAGGTTCAAGGATGACTACCATATATTAATATGAAGAAACCCACGAGAATTTGGTGAATAAAACGTGAAGAACTTGGTCCTCTTCCTTGTAGCTTGAATCTTCTTCAATGGAGGGTTTTGGAGAGGAAGAGTTTTGGAGAGAATTTGATTTGATCATTAGGGTTGGAAATGATGGGTGAAATGAGGTTTAAAATAACCTAAATCAGTCCACAAATAATCCCCAAAGTTCCCAAAAGACCCCCATACCATTTAGGAACTTTTCGAACTTGAAATTTGACTTAAAAACGTCGCGGCCAAATCTAACACTTGGCTGCGCGTCATGAGGCAAGATCCATATTCTTGCCTCTCAAACTTTCTGATGCAGTGCACCTCGTGTCAAGGGCGTGTCGCGAGGTAGGGCTCCAGATCCTGCCCCTATACGGTGCCTTGGCCAGCATCTTGACTCATGTTTGGGTCCTCATTGGGGGCTCTTCGGGTGGTCCCCGAGGAGTTGTACTCAAACGTTTTGACACTTGGTACTTCCCTCTAAGCATAGGAACAATTGACACTCAATTTTACTCTCAAACCATCCCCCATAACTTCACTACAAAACACTACGATACACTAGTTCAACTTCGACTAGTTTTCAAACGTTTTGGGCGTTTGACTTCCAAACGCTCCCAAACTTTACGAACTGACTTCTAATGCAAAATTATACTATTTAAATAAATTATTAACTCATGAAACACATGTGGAACTCTAGTTTGACCTATTTTATTTTTAGGGTGTAACAATACTCCCCCACTTGGGAACATTCGTCCTCGAATGACAGTAATATTTCCGAGGACTTCAAGGACACAACCAGCTCCATACCACACAAATTATCAATGTCAAGAAATTCATACACAAGGTACAAACTCACAAGGCGCACCAACTTCACATCATTAAGCAATTAAGAAACATAAGCAAGTTGGAACAAGTTCCACAATTCAAACCACATACTCATTTCATCATTTATGGAGGAACTACCTTCTCCAAAAAATTTCAAGCTCTAACACATCATTTCTACACATGTTGAGATCATAATTCATGAAAAAGCAATTAATTCAAATTTTTAAATTCTTTACAGTGAACACTACTCCTTTACAGTGAAACATGCGCAAAATTCAAGAATTCATCTTTCAAGTAATTCTAACATGAAGGCATGACCACATGAGAGACAACATCATGCTATCTCACATTATAACATGATAACAAAAGTTTGAAGCAATTAAGCAATACCATTAGCTACACCTCATCATGAGAAATTTTAGGTTGACTACCAATTCTCCCAAAGTAATCATGATATCATCAAGAGCATACAAAACTTTATACCATCAAGGCACTCATAACATAAAGAGAAATGCAACTCATGCTAATATGCAAGGCTCTTGATCATTACCAAACTACCAATTATTTTGGTCTCAAGCTTGAATAAGGATGGAAGGAAAGATAAGGATATCAACTACCTTTCTACTCAACTCATTCTCCCCCACTTAGGGTAAAGCCATCATCAAGGTCCATACTTCAAAACACAATTATGCCTCTGAAAAGGTAGGAACTCACACTACTCTCAACTCATCCACATAAAGACTAAACATCAACCTTACAAGTCAAGCATAAAACTTTCCTCTTAGGATTCAAGCTTAGACAAACTCTCCTAAACGCTACTTCATTCAACTCTTAGGCACCACTTAACTCAATCTCATGGAACAAAACTTTCTTACTAGGTATTCATACCACATTTCCTCCTTAGGGTAAACCTACACAAAAACTTCAACTCATCACAAGAACAACTATGAAACATTAACCACAATAGAGGGTTGCTCTGAACTCCTACAAAATCTCCACATTCTCTCAATACTCCTCAAATTTACACCTTAAAGCTTTCTACCACCATTGAATATATTCACAAGGTAATTCATTTCCTCTCAAAGGACCTTCATTCAATCATTAATAACTCTTACCATGCTTAGAACGACGTCACCCTAAAGTTTCTCATCATAACACTTCCAACCTCATAAATTACACATAGCCATAAATGGCATCACATCACAATTTTTCAAAACTCACCTTTACATTCACTCTTCTAGCCACAAAACCATCATAGCACCAAAAATCATATTTCTCTCCCTCGAACTTTGAAACATATCCCCTTCAAAGAAATCACACCTAGAAGACCACCGGACAAGGGAGCATAAGAGAGAGACCTTATGGAGTTAAGTTCAATGGCACGATACAAGAGTAATGAAGAAAGTGAAACTTTAGCGTCCTATTACCTCTCATCCATGGATGTGTCGCGACTCACACCAATGAACAAGACTCTACTAGACCTGACATGTGAGACTTTAGACCCTAAACTATTTCGCAAAACTTTATGCTCTGATACCAAGTTTGTTACGACCCGCAAGTACCCCCTAAAAGTTAGGGAGCACCCTTTGATCGGAACAAGGCGTTCTCGACCTTTCGAAGATCTTACACAAGGCTCTTAACTATCATTCATTACATAAGACATGAAACGTAGTGCAGAAATTTAAACTTTTCACGATAAATAATAATAAAGAAACTTCTTTTATAAATACTAAGGATAATCTCATCGTCATAAGCCAACTTAAAGACACGACATAAATATCTTAGGGACACAGCCCTTTAGATTAAAGGAAATACTTAATAAGTCTTAATAAGTCTTAAAAGAAGAAACTAAAGAAACAAAGACTGTGCCCTCGAATATATGAGGACATACTTAGTCTTGAGAGAGTCGATTCCCAAGCTTGACTTCTAACCTTCAACGCGGCTCCAACCTATACTTATAAAGTATAGAAAAGTATTGGGTTAGTACAAACAATGTACTAAGTATGACATATGCAAAAACATGCATAAAGGGACAATTTAGTTGAAACATATAAGTCATGCTATTTTGATAAAGAAAACCTTCATGAATTAAGTTACAAGACATCATTTAAAACCATCATTCTACATGATATACATGAGTCAATTAGAATCACGTTAAACTTATCAACATGCCATACATTATTTAATAGACTCACCACGTCAAAATGCACAACATAACTCAAAACAGTCAAAAGCAAAAATTTCAAGTTCAAAGGCACTATTCATTGTAACTTCACTATGAAGTATTCAAAAATGTATATTTTGCAAAACTTCACCCAAAAATTAAGAAACATCAGTTTCTAGTCATTTTTATATTATTAAAAAGAATGACTAACGTTAATTATCAAAAAGATGAGGGTAACGGGACTTCATGTCGGCCTCGGCCTCCCATGTTGCACCCTCAACTAGGTGAGTTTTCCATAACACTTTTACGGAAACCACCTTTTTGTTCCTCAACCTCTTTACTTGCCTATCAAGAATTGAACCGGGACCTCCTCATAGGAGAGGTTATCCTTGACACCAAGACCCTCAATAGGAAGAATGGGCCTTGGATCACCAACACACTTCTTAAGCATATAGACATGGAAAACCGGATGAACCGAAGCGAATTCACTAGGCAACCTCAACTCATAGGCAACCTTACCAACCCTTTGCAAGATTTCATAGGGACTCACATAACGAGGACTTAACTTCCCTTTCTTGCCAAATCTAACAACACCCTTCATAGGTGAAATTTTCAAATACACCTTATCACCTTCTTCAAACTCAAGATCCCTCCTCCTATGATCGGCATAAGACTTTTGCCGACTATATGCCCTTCGCAAGCGATTTCTTATAATATGAACTTTTTCCAAAGTTTTATAAATCAAATGTGGACCAAGAATCGAAGACTCACCGACTTCAAACCACCCAATAGGATACCTACACCTCCTACCATACAAGGCTTCATAGGGAGCCATGGAAATGGATGAATGGAAACTATTATTGTAAGCAAGCTCTACCAAAAGCAAGTCCTTATACCAACTCCCTTTGAAAGCGATTACACAAGCTCTAAACATATCCTCAAGGGTTTGAATAGTACGTTCCTCTTGACCATCCGTTTGGGGATGAAAAGCAGTACTCAACTTCACCTTAGTACCCAACCCTTCTTGAAACGACCTCCAAAACATAGATGTGAATTGTGCACTTCTATCCGATATGATGCATAATGGAATACCATGGTGACACACAATCTCATCTATGAAGATCTTAGCATAATCTTCCGCCGAATAAGTAGACTTGATGGGAATAAAGTGATCGGACTTGGTCAACCTATCAACCACCACCCATATGGAATCATATTGCTTTTGGGTCTTAGGCAAACCTATAACAAAATCATATTGATGTCTTCCCACTTCCAAGTAGGAATTTGGATTTCTTGTAGTAAGCCACACGGTTTGAGATGCACGACTTTCACTTGTTGGCAATTTGGACACTTGGCAACAAACTCCGCTATGTCTCTTTTTAAACCTTCCAACCAATACACCTCTCTAAGGTCATGATACATATTTGTTGACCCCGAAAGAATAGAATAATGAGCTTCATGAGCTTCCTCAAGAATACGGTTCCTCAAATCATCAACATTAGGAAGACACAACCGCTTTTGATATCTCAAAACACCATCCCCTCCTAAGGAGAATGACTCATTAAACTTGCCACGAAACGATTCTTTCAACTCCATTAATGGTTGATCAAGGTGTTGTTTGGACTTCACCTCAACAGCCAAGGCTTATTCGAAGTTATGATGGACCATTACACCACTATTTGGAGAACCTTCCAATCTAACACCCAACCTAGCCAACCTATGAACATCTTTCACTAGGTCTTTCTTGGCTTCTTCAATATGAGACACACTACCCATGGTTATACGACTTAGAGCATCCGCTATCATATTGGCCTTGCCGGGGTGATAGAGAACACTCATATCATAGTCTTTCAACAACTCTAGCCACCTTCTTTGTCGTAGATTTAACTCATTTTGGGTAAACACATATTGGAGACTTTTATGATCGGTAAACACATAAATATGGAAACCATACAAATAATGCCTCCAAATTTTCAAAGCAAACACCACGGCCGCTAACTCAAGATCATGAGTGGGATAGTTCCTCTCATGCACCTTAAGTTTCCTAGAAGCATAGGCAATCACCTTCCCATGTTGCATACGCACACACCCCAAACCCACACGGGATGCATCTCAATACACAACGAAGCCCTTTGTACCCTCCGGTAAAGTCAACACCGTAGAGTAAGTAAGCCTATCCTTCAAGATTTGGAAGCTCTTTTCACATGCTTTCGACCACTCAAACTTGTTACTCTTTTGGGTCAAAGTAGTCAAGGGAGATGCAATGGACCAAAAACTATCCACAAACCTCCGATAATAACCCGCTACACCCAAGAAACTCCTAATGTCGGTTGGAGTCAATGGTCTAGGCCAATTTCTTACCGCCTCCGTTTTCCTTGGATCAACCTCAACTCCCTCACTAGAGATGATATGACCAAGAAATGCCACCGACCTCAACCAAAACTCACATTTGCTATACTTGGAAAACAATTGATGTTCTTTAAGGGTTTGCAATAACACCCTCAAATGACCCATGTGATCACTTTCATTTTCAAATATAACAACATGTCGTCAATGAATACAATGACAAATGAATCTAGGTAACTTAGAAACACTCTATTCATTAGGTCCATAAACGCCGCCAAAGCATTAGTGAGACCAAAGGACATAACTAAGAACTCATATTGGCCATATCTTGTTCGAAATTCCGTCTTTGCACTACACCATTTTAGGCCTACGGCCACACCACTAATGTGTAGCCTAAACTAGCAAAAAGTGCGGCCTTTGATAAAAGACCACACTTTTGGACATTCAGCAACACTTTTTAGGGGGTGGCCTAAAGAAGCGTAACCTTTGACATTAGGCAACACTTTTCAAATGTTGCCAAAGCAGCTACACTTAAAAAGCATTGCCAAAGAGGTATAAAGGGCACGCTTTGTAGTGATTCACTAGCAACACCTTTTGTTTGATTATACTACACTTAAAAGCGTGGCCTTTGATTTGTTATTGGTTACACTTAAAAAGTGTTGCCTTTTATATCTCATCTAAAACAACACTTACAAAGTGTAACTTTTCTTATTTACAATATTTAATTTATAATTAGAAATCCACACATTGGACGTCCCTATAGAAACACTTTTAAGTGTGGCAATGTTGTGTAGAATTTATGTAGCCACAATTTTTCATTTTTAATAATAATAATTATTATTTGCATATGTTTAATAATCACATAATTAAATATATAAGTGATCTAAACAACAAAATTAGATGATAAATAAATCAAAGCTACATATTACAAATGTATTTCGAGAAACATGTATTGTTTCTTAAAGATCTCTACTATCAATAATTTCCACAAAATCAAATGCATTAAAACAAATATGACTGTAGTACAAAACTCTTCGTCGTTCACTACAATTGATCGAGTTTACTTCAGGACTCATTTCAAATTCAATTACTGACATTTTCCTGCACAGTCAAAATAAAATTCTTAGTTAGTGGAACAGTTGGGTTGTAGATATCTAAATGTTTGAAAAACACTTGGTACACAGCAAAAGAATAGAGACCAAAACCATAGCACGTTGGCATAAAGATGTGATCACAGACATCTGTAACCTTAATTATGTTATCATGCCCAAATTATACAGAAGAACATGCACAATTTGAAAAGATTACTAAATTGAGTTTTTATTAGTTTGAATGATGGGAACAGAGACTTCTCATTTAATGAAGGATCCTATTTTTTAGACACACCAAATGGAAAGAAAAAACAGGTATACTGGCATGAAGTAGTACATTAGGCGACATCATAACTAGTCATTGTTCTTAAAGAATAACATGATTTCATAAATAAGACCACTCATTTAACATTTGTACAATCCTCACGAATCCCCATTCCTTCTCCCCCCATCTACATTGACTCCTGTCTTTATTTGCACACACCCTCCCCCCATAAGCACTGCTCTTCTTCCCTCTCTTTGCCCCACTCACACCTTCTTTACTACACCACCATGCCCACCTTTCTCGCTCAACTCTCTTGGTCATCAGGTTTGGCGAAATAAAATTTTTTCTCATAGCTCTTATGGTAGGTAGCTGTTCTGGCTTCAGCAAGCTTAATATCCATTGGCGTAGTTCTTCCATATCTGCTGGTTTTAGCTCTCTGCAATTGGAGTATATCATCGTTTGATCTCGATTATAGTAGCTCCAAATTGCATTTTCATTTAGATAATTGTTTGATAATTCATTCAAAATAGTAGCTATCCCAATAGTTCTTTTATTTGCATAGAATTCTGGGATATTTACTCTTTGTATTTCTTCTTGTACTTCTATTTTTTCAGGGATTATCATTTCTTTGGTTAAACCTATTTTGATAACTTGTATTATAGGTTTAATTTCGTCGTATAATATCTCTGCAGTTGCTGAGTAAATCTTTATATAAAATAAAATTCCTTTAGTTATTCTTTTATAATGTAGAAATGCTTTATGTAGTTCTGGTATCTTAGTTATTTCTTCTCCTGTTGTCGTGTATACTGTACTCAAAAGTCCATAATTGTAGCAAGTTGCTACTAGATTTGAATTGGTACCTGGTTGTGCTATAAGTTTATTATATCCCTGTAAGTGTTGGGTTATATAATTTTCATTTGGATTTTGGGTATTCTTTGCTCTAGGGTTTAGATTCAAAAAGGTTTGGATTTTGTGTATATTTTCTATATACGTCCTGGTGATATAGTTATATATTTGTTTATGTGAGTCCAAACTGGTTTTGTAGGTATTTACTTGTGGAGGTACAAATATGTCTTTTTGGGTATTTTCTGGAAGGTATGGTTTTGAAAATAGCTTGTTCATATTGGTATTTGTGTATTTTGTCTTACCATCTTCCTTTTTTGTAATTGATCCTCCTGTAGATGTGCTACCTGCATATATCATTTTGTTATGGGTTTTAAGGTGTTTCCCAACGTCACCTTCTAGCTCCGCATGTTTTGAGTCATGCTGCTGACTTAGCTCCGCATGTTTTGAGTCATGCTGCTGACTGTTAACTGTCTTTTTTAGTATTTGTACTTCGCTTTCTATTTTTTCCATTTTAGGACAAAGTATTGTCATTGTAGCTAGTATTTTCTCCATTGTATCTTTCTCTGGAGAGATAATCTGCAATGAGATTTTTGTTAGTCTTGATTACTTCAATTGTAAATGTAAAATTTAATATATTCAATACTAATCTCCTTATTTCCTTTGTTGTAACTGAATCTTGTACCTTTTTAGTTATCCACCACTTTACCTGTGTATTGTCTGTTCTCACAATAAATTTATTGTAAACAATATATGGTTCAAATGCTAACAAACATTTATATAATGCAAACAATTCTTTTCTATTTATTTCCCATTTTATTTGTGCTTCTGTATAGGATCCTGAGTGGTATCTGCAATGGTGTTCTATTTTTTCTTTGTCATATCTATATTTTAGGACTCCTCCGTAACTGTGATTGCTTGAATTTGTTTCAACAATATAAGTAAATGATTTATTTTCATTGGGAAAATATAGTTTTGGTAGTTTCTTGCATAAGTTTTTAATGTCTTATATGTTCTTTATCTTTATTGTCAAAATGATATTCGACATCTTTCTTAAGTTTTTTGTGTAATGGTTTTAAATATTCCGATAATTTTGGTATATATTCTCTTACTTGGTTTACTAAGCCTAGGATATAGACAATGCAATTTTCTAATTGATTAAAATAGTTATCCTTAAAATGTTGATATCTTCGTGGTGCATTTTTATATCCAAATGGTAAAACATTCCATTCATAAAATCCTTGTGGTACGGTAAATGCTGTTAGTTGTTTAGATTCTTCTTCTAGTTTCAAGTGATAAAATTCTGATTTACAATCGAATTTACTGAAATAATTATATCCTTGTATCTATCTTATTTTTAGTATCTTATTTGGTATTGGGTAATTATATGTTTTAGTTTTAGCATTCAAGTTGCGATAATCTATGACCATTCTACTTTTACCTCGTTTTTGTTCACTATGTTTATTAACTATAAATGCTGGACTTATATGTTTACTATTACTTTCTTGTATATAATTATTCTTCAATAGTTCATTTATATGCATTTTAAATTCTTTTAAATCATCAAAATTATAATTTAATGGTTTTTGTGTTATTATACGATTTTCATTTATTAATTCAATCTTTACTTTTATCTTATGCTTTTCCCATCCTTGTAATGGATTTTCACTATATAATAATTCTAGTTGTTCGTTAATTATTTTAACCTTATCTATTGTAAATATGATAATTTCTAATTGTGTTATTTGGTTTTTACTTATATTTTCCATTTCCTGGTTTATTTTTTCACTTCCTTTTATCCATTCTATGGGTTTTCTTTGTTTGTTATTTACTCTTTTTGCTCTTATTTTATTTTCGCATGGTGTAGTAAACCACCAATGTGTTTTTGTTATAATATGTGGGTAAAATCTTTCTAAAAACGGCATTCCTAATAACATATCTTTTGTTGTAAATTCAAAATTATACATATTTTCTATTGTTAGTATTTTATCCCATATTTTTATTTTTATATTTTTTGCTTTATATGTAATCATACTACCTTCATTGTTAAATCCTGTCACTACTATAGGTGTTTTTAATTTTTTCCATTTATCTTCTGGTAAACAATTATATTTACATATATTTGCTTCTGCTCCTGTATCTATCATGGGAGTATAATATCTGTTGTGGTATCCTTCTACAATAATTTTTGCAAGTATATATATTTTCATTATTCATTTTGTTCTTTTAATAATTATTTTCTTATTTTGGTAAGTTATTATTAATTGTTCATTCTCTATATTATATGGTTTAAGTATTACTATTGGTATTCCTCCTATAATTATTTCTTTTTCTGTTACTTCTTCGTTTGTGTTTACTATCTCACTAGGTAATCCAGGGCATAAGTGTCCTGTTTTTATAATTTCTGTTTCTAATACTAATTCTCTCGTTATATAATTCTTTTCTTGTCCTGTGTTTATTAAAATTTTATATTTTCTCTGGTCTATTATTCCTGTTATAAAATAGTGGTATGTGTTCTCTTCTGTATTTAATAAATTTTGTGAGTTTCATAGTTCCTTTTAGATGTGCTCGTCTTGATGAGGTAGTTCTAGTTAATGTATTTGGTACACTTGAAGTACTCAATCTTTCTTTTACAATTTCTAAATCTTCTTCTATGTCAATTTATTTGTAGCTATAATCATTGTTGTCTATTATAGTAATTATCTTTTCAAAAGGATTTTCTATTTTTATTTTATCAATTTTATTTCTTGTCATTACTTTATGTTTTGTTGTTAATATGTATAGGTTTTTACATCTTGCTGTAAATATTTTACTGCCTGGTGCTAGTTCTATTCCAGACATTTTTCAATATAGAACTAATGATTTATCTATGTTTCTATATGTTAATGCCACTGAGTAATTGGCACTTATTATAAATTTAAATTTTTGGTATATTAAGTTCCCTTTTACTGCACTAATTACGCTTTTTTCTATAGGGTATATAATCCTATCATCTGCTAAATATATTTCAATAGGTGTATCTATTCCTTCTCTAAAACAGGCTTTTATCAATATTTCTGTTCCTCCTAAGTGTACGTACTTTATGGGTGTTTTAGCTTTTATATCTTATATTTCTTTATTTATTATCCTATTATTTAATATAGGTATTTGTGTTTTCCTTTTGTATATTTACAATCTATAATGTGTTTTTTGGCTAACTACATAATATTCATCTTTTGTCTTTTAAACCAGTTTCTTATAAAAGTATTTCAAGTACTTTTTCACACTTAAATCTAATTCTTTCCTTTTATTTGTTCAAAGATTGTATTATCATAAATATAATGTTTTGTTCTGCTAATTCTTCATTTTGATATTCTTCTTTGGATATTATTTTTATATCATCTTCAGACATTAGACTTCGTTCATTATTCATTATCTGGATCAATATCTATTTCTTCATTTTCTAATTCAGTTTTCTATATCCGATTATATATATACTATCATTTTCACTTAATTCATAGTCTATGTAATCTATCTGCATGTATTCTTCATTATCTATAATTACTTCTGCAATTCGTTTTCCTTTTTGGATTTTTAGGTAACTTACAATTTCTAGCTAAATGTCCTATCTTTCCGCAGTTATAACAAGTACATTCTGATAGTTTTCTC
>JAJJBR010000808.1:38339-66426 GCA_022817965.1 Solanum lycopersicoides
TTTTCTTATTTTGGTAAGTTATTATTAATTGTTCATTCTCTATATTATATGGTTTAATATTACTATTGGTATTCTCCTATAATTATTTCTTTTTCTGTTACTTCTTCGTTGTGTTTACTATCTCACTAGGTAATCCAGGGCATAAGTGTCCTGTTTTTATAATTTCTGTTTCTAATACTAATTCTCTCGTTATATAATTCTCTTCTTGTCCTGTGTTTATTAAAATTTTATATTTTCTCTGGTCTATTATTCCTGTTACAAAATAGTGGTATAGTGTTGTCTCTTCTATATTTAATAAATTTTGTGAGTTTTCATAGTTCCTTTTAGATGTGCTCATTCTTGATGCGGTAGTTCTAGTTAATGTATTTGGTACACTTGAAGTACTCAATCTTTCTTTTACAATTTCTAGATCTTCTTCTATGTCAATTTCTTTGTAGCTATAATCATTGTTGTCTATTATAGTAATTATTTTTTCAAAAGGATTTTCTATTTTTATTTTATCAATTTTATTTCTTGCCGTTACTTTATGTTTTGTTGTTAGTATGTATAGGTTTTTACATCTTGCTGTAAATATTTTACTGCCTGGGGCTAGTTCTATTCCAGACATTTTCCAATATAGAACTAATGATTTATCTATGTTTCTATCTGTTAATGCCACTGAGTAATTGGCACTTATTATAAATTTAAATTTTTGGTATATTAAGTTCCCTTTTACTGCACTAATTACGCTTTTTTCTATAGGGTATATAATCCTATCATCTGCTAAATATATTTCAATAGGTGTATCTATTCCTTCTCTAAAACAGGCTTTTATCAATATTTCTGTTCCTCCTAAGTGTACATACTTTATGGGTGTTTTAGCTTTTATATCTTGTATTTCTTTATTTATTATCCTTTATTTAATATAGGTATTTGTGCTTTTCCTTTTGTATATTTACAATCTATAATGTGTTCTTTTTGGCTAACTACATAGTATTCATCTTTTTGTCTTTTAACCAGTTTCTTATAATAGGTATTTCAAGTACTTTTTCAACACTTAAATCTAATTCTTTTCCTTTTATTTGTTCAAAGATTGTATTATCAAATATAATTTTTTGTTCTGCTAATTCTTCATTTTGATATTCTTCTTTGGATATTATTTTTATTCATCTTCAGACATTAGACTTCGTTCATTACTCATTATCTGATCAATATCTATTTCTTCATTTTCTAATTCAGTTTCTATATCCGATACTTCATATATACTATCATTTTCACTTAATTCATAGTCTATGTAATCTATCTGCATGTATTCTTCATTATCTATAATTACTTCTGCAATTTGTTTTCCTTTTGGATTTTTAGGTAACTTACAATTTCTAGCTAAATGTCCTATCTTTCCGCAGTTATAACAAGTACATCTGATAGTTTTCTCTTTGGTCTATACGGTCTTTTTATTTTATAATTTTTTACATAATATCTTTGTCTTGGTTTTTTGTATTTATATCTAGTTTTGGTTTTTCTATAATTTTTGTGTCGTTTAGGTCTTTTATAATATTTATCTGTACAACCAAACTGTGGTGCTGTTTTATCTTTACAACATGCTAGATTTTTAATTAGTACTTTCTCCATTTTTATTTTTTTTTTGGTTTTCACATAATTGTACAAACCATTGATGTAGAAATTTTATTCTAGCTCCTAAAGTATCTGTTAATCCTTCATTATTCCAATCTTTAATTATTTTTGTACTAAATGGTTCTGGTAGTTTTGTAAAATATTGTTGTCTTATTTCTTTTGCTTCATTTATATCATATCTTGCTTTGTAATAATATTCTTTAAATGCACATGTATATTCTTCTATATAACACATTTTACATATAGTTAATTTTGTCATAAGTTGTCTATTTATTATTTTTTCTCTATTTTGTTCTTTTGTTTCTGTAGTCATGCCACCAAATTCATTTCTTATTGCTAATTCATATTTATCTAGTATGTCTATATTTGTTGTTGATGGAGATCCATCTATTTTCTTATCACTCCTAAGTGTTTCTAAACTTTCTGGGGGTAAATTTTCTATCCATAATTTTGTTGTTCCAACAAATGTTCTTTCTATATATCCTGGCGTTTCTTTTGTTGTTATTTTGTTATCAATTAATTGTTTAGATATATTTCCTACCCATAGTAAGATTACTTTATTTATATCTATAACACAATCTAGATCTAAAAAGTTATATTGTTCAGTTATTGGTCTAGGCGTCCATTTTTTATTTAGTCTACTATTCCATATTGCATTTGTTCTATCTGATCTTTCATAATTATCTGTATAATAAGTTGGTGCTGTCCGTCTGGGATTGCTTCTAGGACTATTATCCGGTGTTTTAACTTTTGATGTGCTAGGTTGATTTATATCTCCTGTATTTATTTCTAATTTTTTCGGCTTATTTACTTGTTCTAGAATTTCTGTGTATGTTTCACTTATATCACTTATTTCTGATTTTTGATCATTCATTGTATCTGATTCATTCATTTCGTCTATTTCGTCTATTTCAAGATTTTCATTTAATTTTTGTTTCATTTTATTTATTTCATTGGTCAATTCAAGTTCTTTCTCTTTTTCTATCTGTTTCTCTTTTTGTTTCATATAATAATTTTAGCTTAGCTAATTCTTTTTCTAATTCACTTATTTTTGTATTTTTTAATTCTTCTAGATGTTGTACTTCCTGCTTTGCTTGTATTTTTATTTTTTCAATCTCTTTTGATTTATCTATTTCTTCGTTTTCCTTTGTTATTCTTATCATAGCTGTTAAACTATCTTCTAATTTTGCTGTTTCTTTTTTAACATTAAATACAAGTTATTTCCTATTTTTTTATATCGTCTTCCTAAATTTGAAAATATTATTTTTATTACTAATCCATCTTGATTTTCATATGTTTTTTCGTCTACTGCAAATTCTTCTTTATTCATTATGATTTATTTTGTAACTTATATCATGTTGTAATTTATATTCTAGGCAATTTATTTGTATTTCTAGCATAAATATAACCTTTCTTTGTGCTAATATTGATTTATTACATACTCCTGCTAACATATTTTCTTCTAGTCTTTCTTTTCTATATTTTAACTCTTGTCTTTTTTCAATTATTTTCTCTATCAGTTGTTGCTTATATATTTCTTTGTTCATATTGTTTTTTCAGATAACAAACATATTTATATTCTGTTTTAGAAATTATATTTATCAAAAAGTTTGTTTTGCTAGTATCTGTTTTAGTAAGTTTTAATAGTTCATATTCTATGTATAAGGTTTTTAACTTTTTCTGTGTCTTTCGTATTTTTCTTTCTATCTTAGTTTTTGTTATGGTAGTTACTTTATTTGATGGTGGATTATTTTTCATGGTTTTAAGGAAAAAATATTTTTTCATAATATTCTTTTTTAATTAGATTTAATCTTTGTATTTCTTTAGCGTTGTTTTCTATATATTCTAAATATTCATTTTCTCTAGTTCTTAAATATTTATATAAATTTTCAATTAGTAATTTTTCAAGTAGATCTATTTCTTCTTTAGTTTTTCTCCAGAATTGTAAGTATAAATAATCTATCATTGATCTATGAATAATTCTAGATCATCATATAAATCTATGTCAAAATCATCTGGTATAATTAATTCTGCCCAACCTTGAATTGTTTCTTCGATTATCTCGTATGTCAATAATTTTTCATAAATTGTTCTTTTTATATCGGTATTAAGATCTTTTAATATATAAAGAATTAATATTTTAGTTAACATCATCTTCTAATAAATAAGAATTCATTTTAACATGTTTTTGCTAAAATTTTATTCCTTCTAACCTCTTAATATATTATACTTATTTATTATGTAATAATAATAATTTAATAATCATCTCGTCTAGTCACTACTACGGTTTTCTTCTTTGATTAGTTACCCTAACAGCGCCTCAACTCTGTTTACTCCCCTAATTGGCCTTCTTGCCTAATGGTTTCAACTTTAGGATGGCATAGTCTGGGCATACTTACTCTCAGAATATTTCCGTAGCAAACTTTCTAAAGATGGTTATTATAACATTATTAAAACATAATAAACATTTATAATCAATAAGAGATTATTAGGAATAAATCAGTTTAGCTACTCATAAATGAAAATAAGTATACCTGTTTCTGTAGGTTTGTCAATTCTTCTTTGTTTTTCATAGATTTTTCTTTGTTGTTAATTTCTTTTATACCTGACTGCTCTGATACCAATTTTTAGTGGAAGCGGAATTAAGAAGAAGGAATTAAGAAGAAGAGAGAGTTACTTGGAAAGGCTTATTTTATTATGAGGGAAAACCCTCTATTTAAACAAAAAAAACTTACATCTTTGGCCAAGTAGCCAATACTACTTTACACATGGCCTTTTTTAATTCGGCCGACACAAAAAACAAAAAACTATTACATAATGGCCTTTACTTTTTACATATGGCCGACATACTACTATTCATAACTTTATATCTTTACATAATGGCCTTTACTTTTTACATATGGCCGACATACTACTATTCATAACTTTATATCTTTACATAATGGCCTTTACTTTTTATTCTAGCTGTACTTCTGGGATATAGTTGTCTTCTCCGTCACATTTTGTGCATAGGTGATCTGGGTATTTTTGGCCTACTAGTTTACAATATCTAGTCATCAGGTTTGGCGAAATAAAATTTTTTCTGATAGCTCTTGTGGTAGGTAGCTGTTCTGGCTTCAGCAAGCTTAATATCCATTGGCGTAGTTCTTCCATATCTGCTGGTTTTAGCTCTCTGCAATTGGAGTATATCATCGTCTGATCTCGATTATAGTAGCTCCAAATTGCATTTTCATTTAGATAATTGTTTGATAATTCATTCAAAATAGTAGCTATCCCAATAGTCCTTTTATTTGCATAGAATTCTGGGATATTTACTCTTTGTATTCTTCTTGTACTTCTATTTTTTCCGGGATTATCATTTTTTTGGTTAAACCTATTTTGATAACTTGTATTATAGGTTTAATTTCGTCGTATAATATCTCTGCAGTTGCTGAGTAAATCTTTATATAAAATAAAATTCCTTTAGTTATTCTTTTATAATGTAGAAATGCTTTATGTAGTTCTGGTATCTTAGTTATTTCTTCTCCTGTTGTCGTGTATACTGTACTCAAAAGTCCATAATTGTAGCAAGTTGCTACTAGATTTGAATTGGTACCTGGTTGTGCTATAAGTTTATTATATCCCTGTAAGTGTTGGGTTATATAATTTTCATTTGGATTTTGGGTATTCTTTGCTCTAGGGTTTAGATTCAAAAAGGTTTGGATTTTGTGTATATTTTCTATATACGTCCTGGTGATATAGTTATATATTTGTTTATGTGAGTCCAAACTGGTTTTGTAGGTATTTACTTGTGGAGGTACAAATATGTCTTTTTGGGTATTTTCTGGAAGGTATGGTTTTGAAAATAGCTTGTTCATATTGGTATTTGTGTATTTTGTCTTACCATCTTCCTTTTTTGTAATTGATCCTCCTGTAGATGTGCTACCTGCATATATCATTTTGTTATGGGTTTTAAGGTGTTTTCCAACGTCACCTTCTAGCTCCGCATGTTTTGAGTCATGCTGCTGACTTAGCTCCGCATGTTTTGAGTCATGCTGCTGACTGTTAACTGTCTTTTTTAGTATTTGTACTTCGCTTTCTATTTTTTCCATTTTAGGACAAAGTATTGTCATTGTAGCTAGTATTTTCTCCATTGTATCTTTCTCTAGAGAGATAATCTGCAATGAGATTTTTGTTAATCTTGATTACTTCAATTGTAAATGTAAAATTTAATATATTCAATACTAATCTCCTTATTTCCTTTGTTGTAACTGAATCTTGTACCTTTTTAGTTATCCACCACTTTACCTGTGTATTGTCTGTTCTCACAATAAATTTATTGTAAACAATATATGGTTCAAATGCTAATAAACATTTATATAATGCAAACAATTCTTTTCTATTTATTTCCCATTTTATTTGTGCTTCTGTATAGGATCCTGAGTGGTATCTGCAATGGTGTTCTATTTTTTCTTTGTCATATCTATATTTTAGGACTCCTCCGTAACTGTGATTGCTTGAATCTGTTTCAACAATATAAGTAAATGATTTATTTTCATTGGGAAAATATAGTTTTGATAGTTTCTTGCATAAGTTTTTAATATGTCTTATATGTTCTTTATCTTTATTGTCAAAATGATATTCGACATCTTTCTTAAGTTTTTTGTGTAATGGTTTTAAATATTCCGATAATTTTGGTATATATTCTCTTACTTGGTTTACTAAGCCTAGGAAGGATTGTAATTTCTTTTTTGTATCTATATTTTCATCAATGGTGATTATTTTTTGTACTATGTGGGTTCCTAATCTGCAGGGAAGTCAACTTTGTCTAAACAATCGACTAATTGTCTGGTAACCTCCCCCAGTTATATTTCACATATCATTTTTCTTGTTCTACTATACTTATTAATATTAAAAAGTTTGAGCTTTGCATACCGTGGTACCACATTAACCACTGCCTTAGGTTTGAGATAGATCTACATGCACGAAGAAGAGCTGAAAAAGAACAAAAAGCTAACAAGACCTTAGATTTTGACAACAAATATGAATTCCCAATTTTAATAGGTTTAAACTTTTCTATCAATGTATGAAAATTGCTAGAAATGTATGGAGATTAAACTTTTTTTCATAACCAATAATTCATATAAGAGGACCCTTACTCACCAGTGCGTCTTCAAAAACATTTGAATCAAGTACAATTATATATCCCAACAGATCTGATGATTTTTGTTCACTGGCTGCCCCACATGTTGTGTTTAAGTCATCCCCATATATATATATACCTTCAAGGAAAAAGACCAACTTTTAAAGATTGGAGCAAATGTACTATGAAGTTCTTCACCAGTCAAATAGGACATGTGAAAATGCAAACAATCAAGGCAGTGACATATCCTATAAATCCTTGGCTCAAATAAAGCATATAAAACTATGCATATATATATATAAGGATCATCAGTGTCACAACGACTCGACAACTCCACTATTAAACATGATATAAGAAGCCTAAGAAAGAAATACCATTACTGGATGATAATAAAACAATAATGTTTTATCTGAACTTTTTAAATTTGTTTTTCAACAACCAAAGAGGACCCTTTAGAGAAATCATTCCCTTCTATCCCTTGGACAGCACGAGCACCCTGCTCTTGCTCCAAGAGCAGCTCGAACAACCACCCACAACAATTCACGGATGCTATCAAGAGAACTACCTCTTGAAGCCAAATAAAACGGAGTGCTACCAGGAAATCTGTACAAAATCCAAAAGCTAATTAAAACAACCTGAAGAGCGTAACATAGAAATCAACTTTTTGATAAGAAAATTGTCCATATCCACTGGTTGATGAGCAAATCAGAGCCCCATTATCGAGCAAAATGTTAACGCATTCAGGTCATTTGGCTGCTAACGCAAAGGTGTTCCTCCTTTACCATCTCGAACATTCACAAACCATTCATATCCCCTAGCGTATTTCGCAATTCAATCAATTCAATTCAATCAAAAACCAAACCATAAGCTACATGGGCCGATGAGACTTAATTTAGGAGTTCTAATTGAAAAACACACAACATGACAAATCAATGTTAAAAAATGGAACTCCTAACCTTTTTGAAGCTATCTATTGATTGTCTTGGCACAAATCCAGTATCTAAGCTTCACTAGAAAAGAAAAATGTGAGTTAGAAGGGCAAATTTCAACAAATTCTCAAGGAGAGTGAAATTAAAACCAGGAAAGAATCTGAATCATAAGCAGAAAGAAGCGCATACATTCAATATCTGCTTGACAAATAATCAAATAATCAGATAAAAACCAAATCCAATAAAAAAAAACTCAAAACAATCAGACAGAAATCTCAAATAAGCAGATAGAATGGAATAAAACTTCTACCTCCATGCCTCTATACATAAATTAGAAAAAAATGAACTTAACTGGTGAGCACAACCAGTAATTGTGTACAAAACATTCCAATCAGAGATTCAATCTCCAGGGAAATCAATCTACTGTGAAGAATGAGTTGAGAAAATTCAAATACATGAGAGTAGTGGAGAAGCGAGGAGGAGTGGAAGAGGAGTAGCGTAGAAGCGGATATATTAAGGTGAACCAAATTGACTGTTACATCCTTTAATTCGATCCATATATACCAGAGACTTGTATTAAGACATTTATGAAGTCACTTCTTCCTCCATCTTCTTATGCATTCAAGAGTAGTATACGTTTATTGGATTTGAAAGCACTACTTTAAGTTTCTCATCTCTCCCCCAATTCTCCCGATCCTATACTGTAAATCCTTACATTTCCATCACTTTTCCATCTTTTCATTAGATAAAGGCATACACTGTAGACTTAGCACAAGCAATGGTCTTCTTCAAAATTTACATGGCATGATATTATCTCTGTTTCAGTATCTATATGTTCAGTGTCATGTAAGATTTAATAAGACAACTCAATACATGTAAGATTAGAAACTCATGAACTATCTGGGGTACTCAATACATGTAAGAACACCATAGCTAAAAGCGCACCATTTTCACTCCAATTTGTAGAAATTTACGTTAATACAGAGAACATTAGAACAAGTTTCAAATCGCCATAGCTAAAAACTCGCTATGAATAACTATGACTAAAACCTATCCATTTGCGCTAAAATTTATAAAAGATTACGTTAATACAAAGAACATTAAAACAAAAATCCAAATATATACAACTAAATATTAACAATTTCCGGTTCTACATATAATAGGTAACGTTATGAACATTAGAATGAAATTCTAATCGCCATAAGTAAGAAATCGTCATTTTCACACCAACATCTAACATATTACGTCTAAACTGACCACATCAGAACAAAATTCAAATCGCCATGATTAAAATCTAACCAATTGCCATACAAATAGTACTCACCAATTCTCAACCATGGCCAAAACCTTTAATACTTGAAATCTAATCTGTGATTTCATGGAATTTGGCCACAAACGGGTGCTTAGATTCATCTGCACCTCCAGGAATGCCATGTTTAATGATATATATAGCAGATTACCAAACCTGTTCTTCGCAGATTCATCCCTTGACAAGAGCTTCACCCTGTTTTGTTGCCCATTAAAAATTGTGTTAACACTAAAAACAGTAAGAAGAACGAAATTGAATAGGAAGAAGTTACCACGATCACATAGCAAAATGAAAATTAGAGTCGGAAAAGAACACCCAGGAACTGGATCCCGTACCTCTTAGGAGCATTTGAAAGGCTTTTCTCATTTAGGGCAAAAAACTAAGAGTTGAGGGTTTTTTATGTTTTATGATTTTTTATTTTTTGGCCAATTATAAATTGGGGAAGAGTTAAAAATATGTTTGGAGGGAATATAATATTTAAATGAAAACTTCAAAGCCACACTTGGAATGTGTTGTTTTTAAAATTATAAAAATAGCACATTTTAAAAGTGTAGTCATATGTGTAAATAGGTGTAGTCAATTAAATCATAATGTAACAACACATATAAAGTGTAGCCTATACAATTAAAGAATACACTTTATAAGTTTTGCCAATAAAATTGAAGCCAAAAGCTAAAAATTTAGGCTACACTTTAAAAGCGTACCCAAAAATATTTTAGGCAACACTTTACAATCGTTGTCAAGAATTAGTGTGGTCGTAGGCCTAAAATGGAGTAGTGTTGGTACATCCTCACCTCTCACCCTAAGTTGGTGATACCCCAATCTCAAGTCAATTTAAAAGTAGCTTGCCCCTTGGAGTTGATCAAACAAGTCGTCAATTTGAGGGAGAGGATACTTGTTCTTAATAGTGACTTTGTTGAGTTGGCGATAATCAATACACATTCTCAAGGACCCATCCTTCTTCTTCACAAATAAAATCGGAGCACCCCATGGAGAAATACTAGGCCTTATGAAGCCCTTATCTAGTAAATCTTTAAGTTGTGCCTTGAACTCCTTCAATTCGGCCAGAGCCATCCGATAAGGAGGAATCGAAATGGGGTTTGTTTTCGGTAGCAAATCGATACCAAAATCAATTTCCCGTTCGGGAGGAATACCGGGAAGTTCATTAGGAAAAACCTTCGGAAATTCACTCACTACGGGGACCGACTCAATGGAGGAATTTCGGAGTCAAGATCTTGGACTCTTACGATATGATATAGACAACCCTTAGAGATCATTTTTCAAGCTTTTAGACAAGAAATGATACGACCTCTTGGAATAGAACTTTCCCCTTCCACTCAACAATGGGTTCATTTGGGAAATTAAACCTCACCACCCTTGTCCTACAATCAATAGTGGCAAAACAAGAATGCAACCAATCCATGCCCAAAATGATATCAAAATCAAGCATATCTAGTTCTACTAGATCAACATTGCAAACTCTATTGGGCAACATGATAGGACAATTCCTATATACCTTCTTTGAAGCTACCGACTAACCCACCGGAGTAGACACTAGATAGGGTTCATGCAAAATATCGGGTAAAGTATCAAACTTTTTATCTACAAGAGGTGTAACAAAATACAAAGTAGCACCCATATCAAGTAAAGCATATGCATCAATAGAAAATACTTTCAGCATAGCGGTCACCACATCGGGAGAGGTCTCTTGCTCAACCCTAGTACGAAGAGCATAGAAACGGTTCTTTGTTGGAGAATCACTAGAACCACTTGCTTGTCCACTCTTCTCTTGCCCCTTCATGTTAGGACAATCTCTAACCTTGTGGCAACTCTTGCCACAACAAAAACAATTGCCCGTTCCGACAAACATTCACCAAAATAACCCTTTCCACACTTAGCACATGTAGTCTTCTCATTTGGTGAGTTCCCACTCCTTCTCTTTTGAGCTCTAGGTTTAGCAACCTTGTCATCACGAGCCTTAGGGAACTTGGATGAAACTTGGTTAGAGAACCTCTTCTTGAACCTAGGCTTGTCTTGAATCTCAATCCTACTCTTAGAAGAAACACATTCAAAGGATCTTGCCCTCTTAGCATCTCTACTCTTCCTCCTAGCACTTGCCTCCTCCACTTGTCTAACATGCACATTAAGACGATAAATGTTCATGTTGTCATGTAGCATAGACGAATGACACTCCTATTGCAAGTCTTTCGACACCCCCGTCACAAAGAGGCTCATTTCATCTCTAGGATCGGAGACCAAATAAGGAGCATATTTTTACAATTGAGTAAATTTCATGGAGTACTCAAGAACACTCATACCTCCTTGACAAAGGTTGATGAACTCCATCACTTTAGCTTCCCTCATGTCCCTAGGAAAGAACCGATCAAGAAATGCCGTCTTGAAAATCTTCCAAAGTCATCGGTCCACCCCGAAGAGGCCTATAGTCCCTCCATTGAACATACCAAGTTTGAGCCACATCTTTGAGTTGATATGTGGCTAACTCGGCCTTCTCACTAGTTCTTAACCCTATGGCAAAGAATATCTTATAAACTTCATCGATGAACTCTTGGGGGTATTCATCAACCTTAGACCCGTAGAAAGTAGGAGGATTCATCCGAGTGAAGTCCCTTATACGAGATGTCGTGGTAGAGACTTGTTGATTGGATCGGGGTACAACCTCCTGATTAGCTTGGGCTGTCATAGCTTAGGCTTGAATAGTAGCGGCCTGAGATTGAGTAGAAATGGATTGTGCCATTTGGATAAGGGCAACCCTTATTTCACCATCCGTCAAAGGTGGAGGATTGGCCGGAACTTGTTCAACATTAACTTCCTCTTCAAGAGGAGGATCTTGATCATCACGGGGAGGAGCTCCCGCATTAGCAACCTCTTTCTCAAGCCTTCAAGACGCATTCCTCCGAGTATTCGTTGCATATAACCAAAATACAAGGTTTAGGTGAAAGCACAAAATAGTTACTCTAGAGGCACGACATTGGATTTCCAAGAAAGAAAGAGATTCCTAAACATTACATAGATTCCTATTCATAAGTGTGGTGCGCATCACAATTATGAGTACAAATCTACATAGACGTGGTTGAGAGAGACATCATTATCAAGGATATTTAACCTCATGCTCTGATACCAAGTTTGTCACATCCGGGAGCACCCCCTAGACGTAACCGGCGTCGTCGTCCTCTTTGAGGACTAAGACTAGCCTCTTAGCATTCATCATAACATTCATAGGCTAAAACATGCGAAAAAATTAAAACTTTTAACTATATCTATTTGGAGGTTTACATAGACCTATACATACACGTAATAATATTAATATCGAGTATACATAAACCCTTCGTATAAGAAGATTACTTAGTCTTCTACTTTTATTTCACATACATATATAAGATAGAATAGAGTCATAAAATCGGTCTCATCTCATAACCATCTAGAATGACAATAGCAATTTGGGCGTAGCCCTACAACAATATAAGGAAGCCACATATAGGCTTATACAAATTGTACTCAAATGAAAGATAGAGTAAACATAAGTGTATTACGAACTAAACAAAATCCGTAGCTAGATATTGGCATCGCCCTCTGGAAATGAGGACCTACCCACTTGGATGGTAGAGAATATCCAAGCCTCCTTCAAGTCGCCTCGAACGAACCCTTAACGACAAGAACCTAAAATGTTTGGGAAAAAGGGATAAAATGAGGTTAGTACGCCACATGTACTAAGTATGAGACCATATGCACATATAACAACAAAGCATGCTAAAAAGGACATTCAGTTAAATCATGCCATTTTACCTCTTTAAAGATTTATGCACAATCAAACAATCCATACCAATCATCTTGGACATGTTCAACAAGTCAAAGCAAGCTATATGCATATCAACATACTTGAACCCATAATCTCATATAACTCTATCACCAAGTAATGATATCACAAGTATGAATAAGATTTCATCATGTAAATAGCAAAGCAAGACAACTAATCATAAATTCTCATAAAGTCAACAAGTGCAATGACCAAGGAAAGCCCCATAACCTTACTCAATCAAGTAACCCAATAAGAACCATAAATAATAACCCACTTCACATAACATAACTTTCAAGTACAGAAAAGTTCATACTTTAGCAATAAAGATTAATTACATATTCATAAGCATCATAAGCATCGTATAAGTTCATTTGCATTTATCATCAGATACATACATAGTATTAACCTCCTAAAGCTCCTATCAAGGCAAACTAGTTCAAGGCATATATAGAGTCCCATACCCCTACCTAAGCAAAGTCAAACCCCTCAAGTCACTTTAGTTAGTTTATACATCATTACTTTATTCTAGTTTAGGTAACATTTGCCTTAACCGACATAGACCACATGAGCTAATGTGGAATCTGGTGTTGTAAAACTTTACACCGATGGAAGGTGTTCGATCGGCCAAAGTAAAATCAAACGTAAACATAGCTTTCTAGGTGGAACCACTATCTAGTCTTCTTATGGGGGCAACATAGTTGAAGAACTAAGAGATAGGTATTTCCTTCTACATACCACTTGGTAATTGGGGCCTCATCTCATGGGAATCAATGAAATGAGTATCCCTTAAAGGGTAGTCAACATCACATATAGAACTGTAGGGTAACTCTTCCTCTATTGGAAAGTCATCACCTCCCATTGTCAAGTTCACTCGGTGCTAATCTAAGTCCCTTATTGAAATGTCTTTAATCTTCATTTATCAATCATAGCTTATTTTAGTTCATAGGGTCTAGCCCTTGTATAATCATCATCATAATAGCTCAATAGGAATTGCATGAGTATAATCCTTTCATCACAATTCATATAAGAAAGGTTAACACATTACATATTCTTTCATAATAAGGCACCTTGGTAATCACATCATCCTTATAACTTTACATCTTAATCAAACTCACAACCATAAGCCAGACATTTCAATACAACATCATACCATCCTATCAATCCTAAACAAGACATACTCCAACACAATCGTCATGACTTAAATCACAATTAACCATAATTGAAGAAAAGTATAAGGACCACAAGACTTACCAAGTCTCCTCCGCAATTCATCATCAAGGTCTTACCATCAACCATTAGTTCAACTCAATTAGGTCAACAAATCACCATAATTCAATAAACAATATAATCACAAGGCTAGAAGAATCACTACACCACAATTCGATAATAGATAAAAAAAAAAGCTTAAGATTAAGTCAATTCATCATACCCTAGATCACTTCTCAAGAACTAGCATGAAATAATATACATCATCCTAATTCATTCATAATGAGCATAACAACATCATATAGTAGTAATTCAACCCATAACCAAGTCAATTGAATGAACAATATACAATCTATGTCAAGATCACAACCTAGGGTGAGGGACTTAGGATGTTCTTCAATTTAGGAAAAACCACCAACAATTACCATAATCAATTAAAATGCATGTTAATCTATTCAATAACTCAATTCATTACTTCAAATTCGAAATTAGATGAAACCCATTTGAAAACTCAAGTTTTGAAACAACTTTGAATGAACCCTTTGAGGAAAGAGGTCTCAAAGGTGAAGAGATCCCATACCTCAACGTTTTGACAAGTATTTGAAGATGAAATAGTCCCTTTACATCCCCCAAAACCCTTCCTTTTCTTAGTCTTCAATGGTGTCTTCCAATAGAGAGATAAAGAAGAGAGAATGTAGAGGAATTGTTTTAAGAGTTCTAATTAGTTTAATGGGGTTGGGGAGTTTATACGGGAGGTTAACTAACTTAATTAGAACCACTTAATACCCTAATTAAACACCTAACCCCTTAACTAATTAAATGAATCAATTTAAAAACGTGCAGGAAAAACATGACCCTCACAGATGGAACCCCGTCGATGGACCGTCTGTTTGTCGACGACTTGGCCCCCCTCTGTCATGATCATCCGTCGGTTCGGTCAGAGACTTGTGCAGACGAGGGCTTCCCTGTTTTGGCTATGTGTGGTACGACATTGGCATCTACGCCCCGTCGATCCACACACGGACCTTCGTTTGCCCCTCGTCGATGCACACTGCCCAGGCAGTGTTGCCTCCAACCTGCAAGGGTCCTCCTCAAGGGCCCTTGGTTGATCCTTGGGGAGTCGTACCCGGACGTTTAAACCATGAAACATCTTTAACACGTGTCACACACATTTTCACTAAATTCATTAATTTCAAACTCTTAAAAATTAGTCAAATAGGCTAAGGTACGGTAGTACCTCTTTGAACCAACTTCCGAACGTCATGGACGTTTTTGGACGTTTTGGTTTCTAAACTTCCTAAATGACCTATATTCATTACATTAACCTTAAAACAGTGTCTAGACTTCATTACACCTATGCTAGGCTTTACGACACGTCGTGGATTTTTGAAGTGTTACAATATATTTTATTTTGATATTATTTTGGGTATGAATTGGTTTTCTTCAATATATTGTAGTACAAGGGCGGTGAAGTTTATTTTTTCAAATGAAACCGTGTTGGAATGGAAGGGGGAAATTCTATTCCTAGAGGTCAATTAATTTCTTGTTTGAAAGCTTGCAAAATGATCTCCAAAGGGTTTTATATCACCTTGTGAGGGTCAAAGATTAGGACTCCGAGATTTATCCCACTGATTCGGTCCCCGTTGTAAGGGAATTTCCGGAGGTCTTTCCTAATGATCTTCCCGGAATCCCTCCTGAATGGGAAATTGATTTTTGTATTGATTTGCTACCGGATAAAAATCCCATTTCAATTTGTCCTTATCGGATGGCTCCGACTGAATTGAAAGAGTTGAAGGCTCAACTCAAATATTTAATAGACAAGGGTTTTATTCAACCTAGTATTTCTCCATGGGGTGCTCCAATATTGTTTGTGAAAAATAAGGATGTGTCTCTTAGAATGTGTATCGATTACCCACAACTTAACAAAATTACCATTAGAAAAAGTATCCTCTCCCTCAGATCAACGACTTGTTTGATCAACTCCAAGGGGAAAGCTACTTTTCTATGATATACTGGAGGTCGGGATATCAACAATTAAGGGTGAGAAATAAAGATATTCCTAAAATAGCCTTCCGAACAAGATATGGTCACTACTAGTTTAGGGTTATGTCTTTTGGGTTGACAAATGCCCCGGCGGCATTTATGGACCTTATGAATAGGATGTTTTGATGATACCTAGATTCCTCTGTCATTGTGTTCGTTGACGACATCTTCGTATATTCAAAGAATGAGTGTGAGCATATAGACAATTTGAGGGTGGTTTTGCAAGTCCTTAAAGAACACCAACTCTTCGTTAAATATAGCAAATGTGAGTTTTGGTTGAGGTCGGTGCCTTTTTTTGCTCATATCATCTCTATTTAAGGTGTAGAGGTAGATTTGAGAAAATAGGAAGCGGTCAAGAGTTGGTTTAGACCATTGGCTCTAATCGACATTAGAAGTTTCTTGGGTCTAGCCGGGTACTATAGGAGGTTTGTTGATGGGTTTGCGTCCATTTTTTCTCCATTGAATACCTTGACCCAAAAGAAGGTGAAGTTTGAGTTGTCCGAAGCATGTGAAAGGAGCTTCCAAGTTTGGAAGGATAGGCTTACCTTTGCTCTTATGTTGATCTTAACGGAGAGTACTAAGGGCTTTGTTGTTTATTGTGATGCATCCCGAGTGGGTTTGGGGTATTTTCTTATGCAACATTGGAAGATTATAGCCTATGCCTATAGACAACTTAAGATTCAGAAGAAGAATTACCCAACTCATGATCTTGAGTTAGATGCTTGTTGACCTTACCGGAGAGTACTAAGGGCTTTGTTGTTTATTGTGATGCATCCCGAGAGGGTTTGGGGTATTTTCTTATGCAACATGGGAAGGTTATGGCCTATGCCTATAGACAACTTAAGATTCAGGAGAAGAATTATCTAACTCATGATCTTGAGTTAGATGTGGTGGTTTTTGCTTTAAAGATATGGAGGCATTATTTGTATTGGGTTCATGTTGATGTGTATACCAATCGTAATAGTCATAAATATGTGTTTACCCAAAAGAATTTTAATCTTCGACAACGAAGGTGGTTAGAGTTGTTGAAAGATTATGACATGAGTATGCTCTATCACCCCGGTAAAGCCAATGTTGTCCCGGATGAACTAAATCGTATGACTATGGGTAGTGTGTCTCATTTGGATAAAGCGAAGAAAGACCTAGTGAAAGATGTTCATAGGTTGGCTCGGTTGGGTGTCCGATTGGAAGATTCTCCGAACAGTGGCATTGTGGTTCATCAAAACTCTAAATTATCTTTGGTGGTGGAGGAGAAGTCCAAGAAAACCTTGATCCATTGTTGATGGAGTTGAAGGAATCAGTTCTTGGTAAACTTAATGAGTCATTCTCCCAAGGGGGGATGGTGTGCTTAGGTACCAAAGAAGGTTCTCTGTACCCGATGTTGATAACTTGAGGAATCAGATTATTCAGGAAGCTCATGGTTCCCGTTATTCAATTCATCCGGGTTATACTAAGATGTATCATGATCTTAGAGAAGTAATTTGGTGGGATGGGTTAAAAGGGGACATAGAGTAATATGTTGCAAAGTGTCCAAATTGCCAACAAGTTAAAGTCGAGCATTTGAAGCCGGATGGTTTACTTCAAGAAATCCAAGTTCCCACTTGAAAGTGGGAAGACATTAATATGGACTTTATAGTGGGATTACCTAGGACACGATAGCAAAATGATTCTATATGGGTTGTGGTGGATAGATTGACCAAATCCTCTCATTTTTTCCCTTTAAGTCCACTTACTCGACGGAAGATTATGTAGAGATCTATATAGATGTGACTATGAGTATTCATGGTATTCCGTTATTCATCATATCGGATAGGGATGAACGATTCACATTAGGTTTTGGAGGTCATTTAAAACATCTTGGGTACACAAGTGAAGTCGAGCACCACTTTCCATCCCCAAATTGATGGTCAAGCGGAGCGTACTATCCAAACTCTTGAGGATATGCTTAGGGATTGTATCATTGACTTCAAGGGTAGTTGGGATGAGCACTTGCCTTTTGTTGAGTTCTCTTACAAAAATAGTTAACATTCCTCAATATCCATGGCTCCTTTTGAAGCTTTGTATGGCAGGAGGTGTAGGTCTCCTATCGGATGGTTTGAGGTTGGCGAATCTTCGCTTCTTTGTCCCCACTTGATCTATAAGACCTTGTATAAAGTTCACAGCATAAGAAACCACTTGAAAACATCCTATAGTTGGCAAAAGTCTTATGCCGACAATAGGAGGAGAGAATTGGAGTTCGAAAAGGGTGATAATGTGTATTTGAAAATTTCACCCATGAAAGGGGTGGTTAGATTTTTCAAGAAACGAAAGTTAAGTCCTCGTTATATGGGTTCCTATGAAATTTTGCAAAGGGTTGGAAAGGTTGCCTACGAGTTGAGATTACTTAGTGAGCTATCTTCGATTCATCCGATTTCCATGTGTCTATGCTTAAGAAGTGCATTGGTAAACCCAAATCCATTCACCGTATTGAAGGTATTGGTGTGAAAGAGAAACTCTCCTATGAAGAGGTTCCGGTCGAAATTCTTGATACACAAGTGAAGAGATTGAGGAACAAGGAGGTGGCCTCCGTAAAGGTGTATGGAGAAACCACCTTGTTGAGGGAGTAACATGGGAGGCCAAAGCCGACATGATATCTCATTATGCTCATATCTTTGGTAATTAAGGCTAGTTATTCTTACTAATTATGAAAATAATGAGTGAACTTGAAGTTGCTTTGATTTTGGTGAAGTTTTCAAAAAATGTTCATGTTAGAGTGAATTACAGTGAATTCATGCCTATAGACTTGAAAATTTTCAATTTTGCTTTTTTTTTTGCTTGTTTATGAGCTTATGTGGTTTATATGGGTATGTTGTGCCTTCATGAATTGTAATGACAATGTTGATGAGTGTAGCAGAAGTTTTGGTATATGAAACTACTCATGTGTTGCTTTTTAAGAAACTTATGAGTTGAAATTGATGTTTCGAGTTACTTGTGTAAAATGCCATGATTTTGTTTAGAATGGAGTGTGAAAACTCCTTGATTTGTAACTCTTATTCTAATATGTAGTTGTTGGTTGGGCTTCTAGTCTTGAGTCTATTCCTCCCTTCCAAAAGATTTTAGTTTCATTCGGAGACGAATTTTCCTAAGGTCATGATACATGTAACACTTCTAAAGTCTAAGATCTAGAATAGAGCCTAACATGAGTATCTAAGGGCAAGGACACTGTTTATGTCAATAATAATGTACAAAAGTAATTTGGGAAGCTTTGGAGTTAAAACATCAAGGAACGTCCACGACGTCCGGTGAACTAGTCACATGGACTAGTGTGGTGCCATGATGGTTTCAAAGAGGTGTTAAGGTTTTATATTTAAGAGATGATGAGTATTAACTAAGGTGCCTAAGGGAGGCTTAAGGAAATAATGCCAAGTGAGGTGTGCCAACCTTCAAGGGCAAGCCAAAGCTACGAGGCCAAAGCTCCCCAAGACAGGAGGCTACTGGCTCACTCTTCATAAGCATGACTACGACTCGTTGTGTTGACCACAGAAAAGGTGGGTAGCTCGTGAACGGTCCTTACCCATGGGGGAAGTTCCTAGGTAAGCCTAGATATTGTCCAATACACCACGAGCCACTACGCGACTCTTGGTGAACTTGACGGAGGGCAAAGGGCTTCCGTGAAAAGGCCTTAGACAAAAAGGAGGTGAGTTGGTGAGCTATGGTGAGTTACTTTCTAAGAGAACCATGAGCCATTTGACGGGCCTTGGTTCATCTTCACGGAAGGGGGCAAGGTGCTCTGTGGTCTTGCCTTGGTGGAGAATGGAGGAGGCTCCTTTGGAGGAGCTACTGCCTTGACTTTTCAAGACCACCATCATGACCCATCATGCACTTCAGGGTCCATGTATTGGGGCGTGAAGGTGGAAGGGGTCTCACAGTGAAGTAAAGTTTGAGTTCACTTTTGGGATGTCCAACTTAATGAGGGGTAGTTTGGGTATTTTGTGGGTGGACTATATATTGACATTAGGTCAATTGACATTCATTTCCCACTCCCAAACACAAAATCGTATCGAAACTCAAATTGCTCTCACTTCTCTCTACTTTCTCTTTATCCATTCATCCTTCATTGAAGAACAAGAAGCTTGGTGAAGAAGATAAAATTTCAAAGGATTTTCACTCAATTTTTGGGAATAAATCTTCAATAAGGTATGGTTTCTTCACTCTTGGATTCTTTTCCTCATGATGTCCTCTCAAAATTGAATTACAATTACCCAATTTCTTAGGGTTTTATTCTACAAATGGGTTTTCTTCTAAAGTCAAAATTGATGATTGATTGTGTTGAATTATCATTTGCTATGACTAATTTAGTATAGATTATTGTCTAATTGATGTTAATTGTAGGAATATTGTATGGATCATATCCTTTTCCCCAATTTCTCAAAGTCTTGGTTCTTACTTGTGAATTGAAGGGGAATTATGAATGTGTTGATTATTGTAACGATCCTATTCAATCTATGGACTGCATTGTGGGGATTAGACCTAGTTCTTGAAGAATTCATGATGAATCCTTCTCCCCTAACCCTAGATTATGAATTGAATTTAACTTTAATGGTTATGATGCAATTGACTTGGTTATCGTGTGAATTACTATTTTATGATGTTATTATGTCAATTGATGGATTAATTGGGATTGGTTCATGGTAAGAACATGATGATGGCTTTGGAAAATGAAGAGGTATGACTTTGTGATCTCCAAACCTTAAATTTATTGTGATGACTTATACCTTATGATGTTGATTCAATTGAAGTATGTGTGTGTATGATTGGATAGATTAAGGTGGTATGATGTTGGTATTGAAATGTATTGAATTATGAATTGTGAGATCATGTTAAGGTTGTAATGATATAAGGATGATGTTGATTCATTGTGTGCATTACTATGATATGATTTAAGTTGTTGATCTCACTATGAGGGTTGTGTTGAAAGGTTGTTTTCATGCTATTCCTAATGAGCTAATTATGATGATATAGGAAGGGTTAGTCTACTATGACTTAAATTAATTATTGATTATAAATAAAGGCATTTCAAAAGGGACTCTAGCTTAGCACCGACTGAACTAGATGTGATGGGTGGCACCTTCCTACAAAGGGAAGGTAGGGTTCACCATTGTACTCAAGATATTGGAGACTATAATGCATGGAGCATAACGATGGTCCCAACTATATCTCCTAGTTCTTTAAATATGTTGCCTGCATAGGAATACTAGCTAGTGGATCCACCTTAATTGCTATGTTCATGTTTGGTTCTACATTTTCTGGTAGACCACCTTCCATCAATGTAAGGTTTTACAACACCGGATTCAATATTTACCTCTTGTGGTCTATGTCGGTTAAGGCAAGTGTTCCCGAAAGTAAAAGGAAGTAATGATGTGAACACTAACTAGGGTGACTTAAGGGGTTGACTTAGTCTAGGTAGGTGTATGAGACTCTACCTAGGCATTGCACTAGTTAGATTTGAGGGAAATCCTAGAAGGTTGTTCTTATGTTCTTATGTTCTTATGATCTTATAAACTGATTATTATGCATATGTTGACTTTACATGTCTATGGTCCTATATGATTTTAGTTTCAAATTATGAACATGCTATTGGTCTATTACTAAATGTGATAATGGCTACTATTGATGTTATGTTATGTTGAGTTAGGCATTACTTATGATCTTATATTTGGTTTACTTGATTTAGTAAGTTTATGGGTCATTACATGGTCCTTACACTTGTAGGCTTTATAATGGGTTATTGGTCAGGGTTTTGCTTATGTTATCATGTTATGAACTCTTATACATATTGACTTATCTATACTTGTTAATGTTGGTCTTAAGTTGTACATGGGTGTAACTTATGGATTATGTGATTATTGGCTTATATATGTTCTTGAATATGCATAAGGCTTTTCAATGTACTTCATCATTGTTTTGAACAAATGTCCTATTGAGCTTATTTGAAGGTTTTTGCAGTCTACTTGGATATTTCCCAAGTGTTTGGTTTGAAGATGTTCCTTCCTTTTCATTTGAAGATGTTTGTTGTATAGCTTATATGAGTCTCTTTGTTGTAATGAAGTATGGGTTAAGCCCAAACGTTGTATTGGTTTTAGATTGTTTAATATGAGACATATTATAGACTTTTTATGAGATTATGCTCATATACTATGTATGTGAAATAAAAGTATAAGACTAAGTAATCTTCTTACACGAAGGGTATATGTATACTCGATATGAATATATTATGTGTATGTGAGAGGTCTATGTAAACCTCAGGATAGATATAGAAGAAAAGTTTTAAAGTTTCCGCACTTTTAACCTATGAATGACGAACGCTAAGAGCCTAGTCTTAGTGTTCCCCGAGGATGACGACGCCGGTTACATCTAGGGGGTGCTCCCCAGATGTTAAAATGCATCTTACTACAACCCGTATGAATCGAATAACGAGAACCATGAGCTTCTTCAAAAATCCAGTTTCTCAAATAATCCACATTGGGTACACATAACCTACTTTGCTAACTAAGCACACCATCTTAGGGAGCACCCTTGGATCATAATAAGGTGTGATCGACCTTTCGAAGGTCTTACACAAGCCTCTTAGCTATCATTCATTAAATAGACATGAAAAGTAGTGCGGAATTTTTAACTTTTCACAATAAATAATAATAAAGAAACTTCTTTTATAAATACTAAGGATAATCTCATCGTCACAAGCCAACCTAAAGACACGACATAAATATCTTAGGGACACTGCCCTTTACATTAAAGGAAATACTTAATAAGTCTTAACATGTCTTAAAAGAAGAAACTAAAGAAACAAAGACTATGCCCTCGAATATATGAGGACATACTTAGTCTTGAGAGAGTCGATTACCAAGCTTGACTTCTAATCTTCAACGCGGCTCCAAAATATACTTATAAGTATAGAAAAGTATAGGGTTAGTACAAAGAATGGACTAAGTATGGCATATGCAAAAACATGCAAAAAGGGACAATTTAGTTGAAACATACAAGTCATACTATTTTGATAAAGAAAACCTTCATGAATTAAGTTACAAGACATCATGTAAAACCATCATTTTACACATAAGGTGAAACTTCCGTTTTTCTGAACATAAGAGCATACTTAAGTGAATCCCAAAATTACACTTGAACTACTTCTATCCTAAGTTGTCCAAAGGCTCCCCTAAGTAAGACATAAGGAGATCGCCCATACAACCTCCTCAATACCTACTCAAGAGATCCTTAAGACTACTAGGGATAGTCTTACATAATTTCATTTACAAATCAACACTCCATACTAAAGACACTAGAGAAACATACTTGCATTTAAGAACTTCACATAAGTACCCCTCTCAAGTGGACTTACAAGTCACACAAAGTGCAATGTGGAAGTAGCATCCCATACTACTTACTACCTTCACTATGTGTTCCTTGAGGATTCCATGAGATTATATACACTACATTCATCATTCATAAGTGTAATTATACAAGACATAACTTTAACATGCTTTCTTAACATTCGACATAAAGTCACATTACTTTCATTTACTTTCATCTACTTGTGCAATGGATAGGTAATGTCCCATTCCACCACCTACACTAAGTAGTACACCTTTAAGAAGACTTACTTCATTTGTATGCATTTGTGGGGGCTAGCTTTAACCGACATACACCATGATAGCTTGACATGGAATCCCGGTACTACCCTTACCAGATGAGGGATCCCTACTTGCCTAAGATAGGGTAGTATTCTTTAGCCTTTACATTGGTTCTCCAATAGCTACACCTACGCAGGCGCATAGTTTTGGGATAAGGAGATTTCTACTAAGTAACTCACTCTCTACTAACGAGGAGCACCCATCTCAAGAGGTACATTGGATACAACATCTCTACACACGAAGTGTACCCACACCATCTTCAAATCCTCTCGGTGCTAAGCATAACTCCCCCACGGAGTCTTAAACATTCATTGACTATAGATTAGTAGATAACTATTGAATACCCCATCTCAACTTACGAAGGATATCCAACCTCCAACCTATCTTGGAAAACTCATTGGGAATAGTGAGGATGCTAATAAACATTTCATCTCTACTCACAAAGAGTGTTCACCCCAAAATCACCCTTTTTCATACTTAGGAATAATAGGGATGGTCTAGACACTTCATCTCTACTCACGAAGTGTGTCTACCCTACAATCCCCCATTTCCATTCATTGACTTCATTCATGCATTCAAGTGTGTGTGTGTGAGTACATGTGAGCACACCTTTCACATAATGATCATCATTCATAACATTGATTACTAGACATGCTCATACCCACATTTATCACAATTTACACACTATCATAATTCACATATCTATTGCATACTTCATTTAGACATAAACCCTTCAAGATACTCATATCAACATTCCAACACATACCATACATATACATATCAAAGGTATCACTTCACTTCACGTATCATGCCTTAAAGGCCATTCTCACAATACTCATATAACTTCATATATATAATTCAAGTAAACACCGCCACCAAAGGTGGACCATACCACTCAACAACATTTCAACATATCTTTACCAAGATAGAACAACTTACCCTTCATCCAAGCCATTATCACCTATTAACAATTTATTGAATAATTCATCATGAAATAGCCCTTAGGGCAGTAGCTAAAACCCAATAAAACCACCAAGAAACACTAATTTTAACATTATATAATCATGCTCATAAAACCCATTTCATAAGCCAAAAGTTGATAAAAGAATAGACATGATTCAATTGGGGTTTTGACATGAAAAACATCATTTAAAACTAAGAACAACTAATTTTGACCATTAAAACATTTTCAGGCAATGACCCATACTTAGAGTCAAATAATAAAGAAGATTGAAGTTTGAAATCCTTTTTGAAATCTCTTTGAAAGGGCTCTTTGAATGAAAGAAGGTTCAAGGAGGACTACCATATACTAATATGAAGAAACCCACGAGAATTTGGTGAATAAAACGTGAAGAACTTGGTCATCTTCCTTGGAGCTTGAAGCTTCTTCAATGAAGGGTTTTGGAGAGGAAGATTTTTGGAGAGAATTTGATTTGATCTTTAGGGTTGGAAATTATGGGTGAAATGAGGTTTATAATGACCTAAATCATTCCACAAATGATCCCCAAAGTTCCCAAAATACCCTTATACAATTTGGACCCTTTTCCAACTTGAAATTTGACTTTAAAACGTTGCGGCCAAATCTGGGACTTGGCTGCACGTCGTGAGGCAAGCTCCATATTCTTGCCTCTCAAAATTTCTAATGCAGTGCACCTCGTGTAAAGGGCGCGTCGCGAGGTAGGGCTCCAGATCCTGCCCCTGCACGCTGCGTTGGCCAGCATCTTGACCCATGTTTGGGTCCTCCTTGGGGGCCCTTCGGGTGGTCCCGGAGGAGTTGTACTCGAACGTTTTGACACTTGGTACTTCCCTCTACGCATAGGAACCATTGACACTCAATTTTACTCTTAAACCATCTCCCATAACTTCACTACAAAACACCACGACACACTAGTTCAACTTCGACTAGTTTTCAGACGTCTTGGGCGTTTGACTTCCAAACGCTCCCAAACTTTACGAACTGACTTCTAATGCTAAATTATACTATTTAAATACATTATTAACTCATGAAACACATGTGAAGCTCTAGTTTGACCTATTTAATTTTTAGGGCGTAACAATACTCCCCCACTTGGGAACATTCGTCCTCGAATGACAATTAAATACTTCCGAGGACTTCAAGGACAAAACTAGATGCATACCACACAAATTATCAATGTCAATAAATTCATACTCAAGGCACAAACTCACAAGGCGCACCAACTTCACATCATTAAGCAATTAAGCAACATAAGCAATTTGGAACAAGTTCCACAATTCAAACCACATACTCATTTCATCATTTATGGAGGAAATACCTTCTCCAACATTTTTCATGCTCTAACACATCATTTCTACACATGTTGATATCATAATTCATGAAAAAGCAATTAATTCAAATTTTGAAATTCTTTACGGAGAACACTACTCCTTTACAGTGAAACATGCGCAAAATTCAAGAATTCATTTTTCAAGTAATTCTTACATGAAGGCATGACCACATGAGAGACAACATCATGCTATCTCACATAATAACATGATAACACAACTTTGAAGCAATTAAGCAATACAATTAGCTACACCTCATCATGAGAAATTTTAGGTTGACTGCCAATTCTCCCAATGTAATCATGATATCATCAAGAGAATACAAAACCTTATACCATCAAGGCACTCATAACATAAAGAGAAATGCAACTCATGCTAATATGCAAGCCTCTTAATCATTACAAAACTACCAATGATTTTGGTCTCAAGATTGAATAAGGATGGAAGGAAAGATAAGGATATCAACTAACCTACTCACCTCATTCTCCCCCAGTTAGGGTAAAGCCATGATCAAGGTCTCATACTTCATAATACCATTATGCCTCTCAAAAGGAAGGAACTCACACTACTGTCAGCTCATGCACATCAAGACTAAACACAACCTTACAAGTCAAGCATAACACTTTTCTCTTAGGATTCAAGCTTATACAAACTCTCCTAAACACTACTTCATTCAACTCTTAGGCACCACTTAACTCAATCTCATGGAACAAAACTCCCTTTCTAGGTATTTATACCACATTTCATCCTTAGGGTAAACCTACACAAAAACTTCAACTCATCACAAGAACAACTATGAAACATTAACCACACAAGAGGGTTGCCCTCAACTTCTACAAAATCTCCACATTCTCTCAATACTCCTCAAATTTACACCTTAAAGCTTTCTACCACCATTAAATATATTCACAAGGTAATTCATTTCCTCTCAAAGGCACTTCATTCAATCCTTATAACTCTTACCATACTTAGAACTACATCACCATAAAGTTTCTCATCATAACACTTCCAACCTCATAAATTACACATAGCCATAAATGGCATCACATCACAATTTTTCAAAACTCACCTTCACATTCACTCTTCTAGCCACAAAACCATCATAACACCAAAAATCATATTTCTCTCCCTCGAACTTTGAAACATCTCCCCTTCCAAGAAATCACACCTAGAAGACCACCGGACAAGGGAGCATAAGAGAGAGACCTTATGGAGTTAAGTTCAATGGCACGATACAAAAGTAATGAAGAAAGTGAAACTTTATCGTCCTATTACCTCTAATCCATGCATGTGTCGCGACTCACTCAAATGAACAAGACTCTACTAGACCTGACTTGTGAGACTTTAGACCCTAAAATATTTCGCAAAACCTTATGCCCTTACCAAGTTTGTTACGACCCACATGTACCCCCTAGAAGTTAAGGAGCACCCTTTGATCGGAACAAGGAGTGCTCGACCTTTCGAAGGTCTTACACAAGGCTCTTATCTATCATTCATTGCATAAGACATGAAACGTAGTGCAAAAATTTAAACTTTTCACGATAAATAATAATAAAGAAACTTCTTTTATAAATACTAAGGATAATCTCATCGTCATAAGCCAACTTAAAGACACGACATAAATATCTTAGGGACACAGCCCTTTAGATTAAAGGAAATACTTAATAAGTCTTAATAAGTCTTAAAAGAAGAAACTAAAGAAACAAAGACTGTGCCCTCGAATATATGAGGACATACTTAGTCTTGAGAGAGTCGATTCCCAAGCTTGACTTCTAACCTTCAACGCGGCTCCAACCTATACTTATAAAGTATAGAAAAGTATTGGGTTAGTACAAACAATGTACTAAGTATGACATATGCAAAAACATGCATAAAGGGACAATTTAGTTGAAACATACAAGTCATGCTATTTTGATAAAGAAAACCTTCATGAATTAAGTTACAAGACATCATTTAAAACCATCATTTTACACATAAGGTGAAACTTCCATTTTAATTAACATAAGAGAATACTTACAGTGAATCCCAAAATTATATTTGTATATATTGCATGTTTATTATATTTATACATTA